>VYXH01007038.1:0-26299 GCA_013397275.1 Burhinus bistriatus | reverse complement strand
AGGTGTGAGGGGGCGCGGAAGGCAGCGGTGCTTCGGGGGGCCAGTTGCAGCACGCCGGGGCTGGGGGAAGGGGTAGGTAGGCGCGGGGCAGAGCGGCGGCCCTGGGAGCAGGTTAGGCTGGTCGCAGCGGGTTTGGGTTGGCGGGATGAGGCGCTTCGCTTGCTGGTGAGGTGAGTCCAAAGCTCGTCGGGTTGGCGTCCCGGCTTTGCGAATGAAGGCTTTGTGTGACAGTGGTGGAGAAGTGCAGTTTTCTCCTCGTAAGGGCTGTCCTGCTTTAGTGGTGTTAAAGGCATTTCTCTCTCACAAGTAGAACATTGGTGTTCTGTTTCCCTAGCGGGATGGGTAGATTGGTTGACAGCCCTGCCTTGGTTGGTCTACCAAGAAAATTTTATTGACTACCAAGAAAATCAGTTGTAGTGGTCTCTTGCTGTGGTAGTCTTGCCTATTAAATGTCTTGCCTATTAAATGTCTCGCCTGGGCTGTCTCAGTACGCTTACATGTAGACAAAAGCAGTCAAAAGTCATGTTGCTGCCTCCCTGGTGTTCAGCAAACTAGAAGGGCTTATTTGTCTTTACAGTAATAATGGTTGATGTTGTTGAGATTTCAGCACAAAATCCTCTGTGTTATAGCTAGGCATGTTAGTAATTTCAGAAAGTTTCTCTACTTCCTTTCAGTTTTGACCATGGTATTTGCCAGTCAGAGCACAGATAGGCCTAGTTGGGAGGTTGGTTGGAATTACCTTTAAGGCCTATGCTATACTTTTTCAGTTGACCCTTGAATGCTTACAGTTGTCTGGAGCTTATAGCTGAACTTAGCCTTATACCAGTCTTGAGGAAAAAATTGCATGCGTGCATAATTGTGTGCACTTGGAACATTTTTCTTGATGGCAGGGTTTGCATCAGGCTTGAGCTCTTGTTACCGTGCTAGATGGTGCCATCTGCAGGTCATGTTCCCGTTGTCGACTTAAGTGTGTGTAGTCATTTTAAGTTAGATATCCAAGTAATATAAATTTAATTGCCTGTGTTAGGTGGACAAAACTTGTTTTGTATTGAACATGAGCATTTTATGCTTGTAATACTTGAGAATAGAATGAATGAGGTTACATTTTTACACAGATGTGTTCATTTCATTGTTATGCACAGGATGTGCATGTAACAATGTAAACTATATTATTTCATGTAAACTAATGTATGTATGTTATTTGTATCTTAGCAAAATGTTTATATCCTGTCCTTCACTGAGGACTCTTGGCATCGTGAATCTTTGCTTGAACTGAGCAGCTCATCCATATGAATTTAGTGCAGGTTGAAAATCAACTGTAAACACTTTTAAAAATAGTACAGAGGAACATTTCAGTGGGTTTCAACATTCGTCCAGTATTTGGACAAACAGCTTTAAAAAAACCAAAACAACTCTTTCAGAGTTGTCTTTTTAACTATATGGAATGTATTTGTAAGTATTTTGATTTGCCAGGTGCTACCAGTAGGTTCATGCAACAGGCTATTTAAGACAGCAGAATTTTTGTCTGGTACCTAAAGTAGCAATAACAGTGTTTGGGGAAAAAGTAGCCATTTGAAAAAAAACAAAATTAAGTCCATGGTGCTAATGAAATCTCTGCACCTACTGACTCTAAAGGGTTAGTTGTGATTATATATTGACTGTAATGGAACCTTATACCAATTAAACGACTGTTTATTGAGAAAGCTTTATTTTTAAAACATATGTGCAGTTCACAATGTAGCCCATGGAAAGTTAATTTGAATTTGCTTGTTTTGTGTAATTTAAGTTTGGGGCTAGGTAAGGGGTTTTTTGTGTGCTAAAGCTTCTTTTGAGTTTTTTCGTTTTGTTTACTTTCACCTTTCTTTAGCATCTTGCAGCCTATACCGATTTACAGTCAATGTTTTAATTTGCAACCTATACTGATCTACAATCAGGATTTTGTTCAGTTTTGTCACATGTTTAAAAAACCAGAATGCATATCTAGAATTATTTTAATGAAGTTGGTTGGATTTTACTGAAGAGAACTACTGGATAATTTTTAAGAAAATACATATAGTATTCTCTAAACGTTTAGATACAAGATGAGTAAATTCTAAAATCTCCTTCATACAGGATGTTACCAAGCTGACGCCTCTTTCACCAGAAGTCATCAGCAGACAAGCAACAATTAATATAGGTAAAACCAAACTTCTGAAAAAGAGGGGTGTGTTAATGTGACTCCTTCTGGTGCTCATGCAGTAGCATATGGTAGCTATGTGAGAACATTTTTAAGAAATTCTTACTGAAACTGGCAGTAATATAGATACAGTGCTGTTATTATAAATTTTATCAAGGCGCAGGAAGAGACTTATTGAACTGTTTTAATTTGAATAGCACCAATTTTACTTCAAGATCAGTTGAATGAAGTGGGGAATAGTTACTAATGCAAAGTTTATTTTACCTTAAAATTAAGCATATAGATGAGTTTCGTGAAAATGCAAAGATCTGTCCATTGGGAGCTCAATTTAGGAGCTTGTTTGTTTAAACAAAAATGATTATGAAACCCATACATGATTCTGATGGGAGCTCTGGACTTACTGGCTACAGAGAGTTTGGGGTAATTATGTGTTGATTGTAATGGAACATTGCACAAAATTAAACAATGTATTGACAAACATTTGCTTTTAAAACATAGGTACAATTGGCCATGTAGCCCATGGAAAATCGACAGTAGTGAAAGCTATATCTGGAGTTCATACTGTCAGATTTAAAAATGAACTGGAAAGAAATATCACAATCAAGCTGGGTTATGCTAATGCAAAGGTGAGTCATTACGATAAATCTAGCAAATATGTTGCTAATATATTTCAGGGTGGATGTAAGCTTGTAAGTAACTAACCCTTGGTGAATTAAACTTTTTCTCATTTTTTAAAAATTACTTACAGATTTACAAGCTGGATGACCCAAGCTGTTCCCGGCCAGAGTGTTACCGATCCTGTGGAAGTAGCACCCCAGATGAGTTCCCTACAGATATTCCTGGCACTAAAGGGAACTTTAAACTAGTCAGGTAACTGCAGTAAAATGAATGGTATAAATTGTGTTTATTTCCTTTTACACAGCAGAAAATATTCAGGATTGAGCTGCAACCTGAATGTATTGTTGTGGCAGACCACATGTTCTTAGGTGCTGGGCACCCCTGATCTAAGGTATCATCTAAACTGTCTTGTTTTTGTTATGATGCATAGTCCACAGTAGAGCACAACTGTGTCTTCTGTCCTTGGGTATTTTCAGGACTCTGAAATGAAATTTTTCTGCTATTAAAGTACATTTTAAAGCCACTAGAATGAGAACTAATGTGGACCTCACAAACACATCTTTAAAATTCCTTTTTGGAGGGCGACCTTTGTTAAAGTTTTTCTTCCTAGAGGCAGAAAAGTTTTCAAAGTTCTTAAAATAAATATATGAAAGCCTGATGCTTAATGTGAGATCAGGCCTCTAACTGGAGGTCAGGAGTCCTTTATTTACGTAATTTTTAAGAAAGTACGGCATGGTCATTATGCAAACATAGTAACCACAAAAGTTGTATGGGTCTTTACAATGATTGCTCAAATGAGAATAGTCTCAAAGACTGTTGTATGACAGGATTCCTAGTTCATGCTTATATATAAAATACACGTAGTGCTGTAATCACCTATTTCCTTCCTTTCCTCAGGTTCCCAGTAGAGCACTAGTTCTAACAATAATTTCTGCTGGAGTGTGACAGTCGTGCAGCCATTGTTAAATGATTGGTTAAAAGCTTTGGATTCTTTATCTTACTGTTTATTTGCTTATTGTAGATTTTTAACATTGGCAGCGAAACAGCAAATGAATCCCTTGATTTTTTGGTGGTATACTACCAGGAAACAAGGATTTTTCACTGAATAGGTTCAGGCAAGAATGTAGTGAATCTACTATTATGGTCTGCACAATAAAATCGTAAGGTTGGAACTAAGCTGTAATGTTTTCATTGTGGATAAATCTTTGAAGTGAAGTGCAATTATAACCATGTAATTAACGATGCATAATTTTCTAAAATTGGAGAATGGGAGACATCTTTTAAAAGAGATAAGAGAAATCCTGTGTTGTTGTTGGTTTTTTTTTCTTTGTGTGTGTGGTTTTTTTGTTTGTTTTTATTATTTGTTCTGGTGTATTTAAATCTAATTTATAAGTAAATTTGAGAAATAGTAAAGCACGACCTAGTATGGATATATGCTATCAAATCTTAAAATTCAGAAAAACTATTCAATAGCCATTCAGCAGTCTTTGTGTTCCTATGAAAATATTCTCAAGGTATTACTTCTCAGCATCTGTCTTAATGTTTATTTATCTATCTGTTTTAGGGATGCTTTTAACCTTTATGTCTGCCTAGCCACTCATATAAATCAGTCAGAGAAATTGTTGATAATTGGCTTTCGGACTTCTTTTTAACCTTCTTCTACAACAGGCATGTCTCTTTTGTGGATTGTCCTGGCCATGATATTTTGATGGCTACTATGTTGAACGGTGCAGCAGTAATGGATGCAGCTTTACTGTTGATAGGTAATGTTTGCTACACAAAAGCAGAGCTCTTTTTTTTTTTTTTTTTTATATCATGAAGCAATTTTATATGGATTTTAAAATTTAGTGGAGCGGGGTGAGCAATGAAAACAAAAATTGTGTACCCTAACAAGCTGAGGTTTTTTTTAAACATAGCTATACATACTCCTTAGTCTGGTAGCTGACCCAGTTGATAGAGGATTAGTTAGGTAAGGTGAAACCTTGTAGTAGTACAGTACTTCAAAATTTGTATCGTTTTGTGGAAATGCATTGGCTTTTGAGCTTCTTTGAAGCTTCACTTTGCTTTAAATATGTAGCCTTAGCCATACAGGAGAGTACTAACAGTAAACATTGATGAATATGGACAAAATCAAGGTACAGGAGATTTATCTTGATTTAGACAATTTTTTTTATCTGATTTGCAAACAACGGGAAGTGAGTAAAACTCATTTTTACATGTGTATAGAACAGTTTAGTGCTCTGTGGTGATAAATAGCTATTACGTTACCTGGATAGGGCATGTCAACAAACAAGCACAGCAGCTTCAGATACTGTAGTTTAAATAGTCTGAGACAGCCCATAAGCTGTCATTCCTGCTACCTGTTTAGATCTAGAAAATGTGATAGACCAAACTTAAAGTGAGATTAACTACCACAGTGGCACATCAGCACAAACTTGGCTTGTTGGATGACTGAAATCCAAAGCATGCTGATAAATGCCATATTCACATGATTGATATATTTATTGTGTGTTGTAGCGTTTGGGGATCTTGGCATTTTTATGGCTTTGGTGATAAGAAAAAACTCAGAGAATTTTAAGATAATTTCTTGAAAGATGAATTGTTCATTATGCTGCAGTCAGTATTGAGATGTCTAAAGACCTAAAGGATGGAATAAGTCAAGTAGACAGAAGTTAGCTATCAGTATCTTTGGAAATTTTAAATGTGTGTTTCTGCTGGGAACAAGTAGAACGGGGGACTCTGGCAACCCCTCATCTGTCATATATTGTGTGGATGCTAAAGCTAGCAGTTCTGGGGAAGCGTAAGTGCTTAGTAACTTGTGTGCTTCACGTGTAGCTTACTGAGACCTGACTGTCTTTTTTTTATAAAGATGCAATGGAAAGTAGATTTCCTAATTGTAGGAGTTTTTTCTATCTTTATAGTTTCTATATTGCAGTCATTTTTCTTCTTTCAGCTGGTAATGAGTCATGCCCTCAACCCCAGACCTCAGAACATCTAGCTGCTATAGAAATCATGAAACTGAAACACATTTTGATTCTGCAGAATAAGATTGATTTGGTGAAGGAGAGCCAGGCTAAAGAACAGTATGAACAGATTCTTGCATTTGTACAAGGTAAGTTTTCAACAGCAGAAATCCAGTTTGTGGTGGAAATTCTTCTGTGTTGGGACAAAACATAGTGGTTTTCTGTATGTTTATAAAGCTTCTCTTACTTAGATGATGCTGGTGTACATAGTCTGTTAATCAAAAAACCAGACCTTTGGCATTGTGCTTCTTATCTGTTTCAGACTGCTTACGTACAGTAGTGTTATGGCTGTTGGTCAGAGCTCTTGATGTAAAACTAATAGCAGTAACTCTTGTGTAGTAGCTTTCACTGAATTTATGGTTTCTTTTTGGTATTGTCTCTTCTTGGATTGTTTATTTGCTAGAGATGGTACTGTGATTTTACTGCAGTGCAGGAGAGAATGAAGCAGTACTTGTTAGGGGCACTTTGTAGGTATGAATGCATTACTTTAATCACAAAAGATTGGTCTTTCATCTCGCTCTCTCTGTAAGTCCACTTCAGACAGGGTTATCCTACTCCATCCATAAAGTTCTGCTCAACTTTAGTCTAGTGCTTTGAGTTTCATCTTTCCCAGGAGTTTCCACTGTTTTCCCTGCTTATCTGCTTTAACTGGGGTATGTGAAAAGCTGCAGAGCTAGATTGTCACCATCAAAACTAGCCAATAGGTCTCTTTTTTTTTTTTTTTTTTTTTTTTTAAGTTTAGTTCAGAATTGTTGTGTTGCATAAGCTCTTCATAAGAGCTATGTCAGAGTGGCTTTATGTGTAAACTTGGAGTTCTTTGTGAGAACTGGCATTATCACAAGAAACAGATATAATTAAAACTAATTATATCTAACAAGCCTTGATAACTAAATGAGTCCTTCCATAAAATTAGTATTTTTCTAAAATATGTTTTTGTATTGCAAAACTTGGAAAACATAGATCTTTAAATTGATAGGAATTTTAGTTCATCAGAATGAAATCTGACTGTAAATTTAGTACTGATGCATCAAATACTGAGATATCCAATCTCTCAGAGGAAGTTAGCTTAAGAATATTTCCGATCACAGTCTAAGAAGTGAATTCTCCCTTAGAGCAGAAGATTATCTTGCACAGTGTTCAGAGAGCAACTCTAAAGCTCTTCAGTACGCAATTCTAGAGGCAACACAACTGCCTCAGAGTAGATCTGGCTGGTTTGAGCTAGAATGTTGAAGGGAAGGGTAAATGCTCTGATACTTACTGCTTTGGGAAATATATGTAAAATGTGCTTGAAATTCGTTAGTATTTTTAACAATGACAGAACACTTGGTCATGTTACTGTAAATACAATATTAAGGCTTCATGTTGAACTTGGTTTTGTTTTAGGTACAGTTGCAGAAGGAGCTCCAATAATTCCAATCTCAGCACAGTTGAAATACAACATTGAGGTAGTTTGCGAGTATATAGTGAAGAAAATCCCAGTCCCTTTGCGAGACTTCACATCTGAACCAAGGCTTATCGGTAAGTAAATGCTTAGCTTTCGGCTTTTGTGGCTAACCGTTTATTACAAGTATCTGCACTTGGAATAGCACGTTGCTGAATGCTCTAAAAAGGTAGGTTTAAAAGGATCATTTAATGCGCTCTTATTTTAAAATGCATATTTTCTGAGAGCTGTATCGTTAGTTCATAGTTAATTGCTATAGTTAAATCTCTTTCAGGTAATTGCTGGGTTTTATGCATGTTCTATGTGTATGACAGCACTAAAATGCAATAAAGATGAGAAACTTACCCATGTCTTAAAACATTTCTTTAGTTGCTATGAATTTAATTTTGATTTAATGAAGTACTGACAAACTGTTGAATTTTAAAATTAAATTATTTCCATGAAAATCATATAGGTAGCCTGGTTAGATTTTCTGTGTTAGAGTCCTACTGTCTCCTGAAAGTTTCAGTTGTTGTCCAGCATATTTTGAAATTCAGTTCCATTATGATGAATCTGTTTGTTTGCTTTTTTCCCCCTACACAAAACATGGGAAACCTACAAACCATATGTTCAGAATGCGTAAAAATTGACTACATTAAAACAAGGTCTTACAATATAGTTGTTTATAATATAGCTGTGAAAGAGTTTTTTAATGTAGCTGATCATTGCTTTCTTTTTCAGATACTGATATTTAAGTTAATTTTTGCTATGCAGAAACAGTTTAAAAAGCCATTTATGTATATGAGCAGCTTAAATGGTTTTGAGAACAAAATCAACTCTATACTTAAAAATTCAGAATAAAATATCATTATGTTTTAGTATTATCCCTGAATTATGTTTTTATAATATTTATAAATATGTGCATACCTTAATACAAATAGGGAAGCAAAGTTGCTGAAGAAAGGCACTAATTCTTTAAAAACCTTATCTTAAATATAAACTTGGTTATGGTCTTCTTTTTAGTAATTAGATCTTTTGATGTCAACAAGCCTGGCTGTGAAGTTGATGACCTTAAGGGGGGCGTAGCTGGTGGCAGCATTCTAAAGGGTGTTTTAAAGGTAAACTTTTCCCTCTCTTGTCTGGAGATGTACAATTCTAAAAATGAGTAGAGTTTTTGCATGCTCAGTACAGAATGAATCTGTATAATTTGAATGTTTTTTAAATTAGAATACAGTCGGATGGCACCTATCCTTTCTGTCTGTGCCTCATTTTTACTTTCCTGTTTTAAAATACCAGAACAGGAAACGTGTTTTTGTTCCCATAGTCTTAACATTTGCTAATAATGATATTAATTTAATTGCTTACAAAAGTTGAGGGAGCTAACTTTTTTTCCGTCCTACCACTTTTTACTTGCTGAATTACTGGGGGGAAAGAGGGGAGCAAAAGAACTTTCAAAGGTACCTCTGAAGTGTGTATAGGTTCCCACAGGTCCCACTTCCCATTTAAATATTCTATGTATTTTGATTTTTTATTTTGTTTGTGGGATACTGTCGATAAATGGAAACTGTAAAAGTTGCTCTGTTAGACTGGAAAGCAAACTAAATTTTTGAACATTTATACAACTTGTATTTTCTTTGTCTTGTGGTTTATTGATGCTGATCAGTTGCACCAATTGAATTAACTCAGGTTTTCTCAGTACTGTAACATTTCTAAAAGAAATGTCATTTAAAAAAATAAACTAAAATTTAATTACTTGAATTGTGGCTGATAAATATCCTTTGCTAAAGCAGTTTTGTAAATTGTATTGAAGAGAAAAATGAATTGCTTCGTTGCCTGTAAGATACAGAGCTTTCGATATTGTTTGATTTGCAGTAAACAGTGCAACACAAGACCTAGAAGTTCTACAGTAGCCCAGAACCAAGGACTTGTATAAATAGACCTTGGGATAAGTAGGTCTTATCTGTGACTAGTAGTTAGCTTTATGTTCCTGTGAAACAACCAGTTCATCACTTTTTCACTTTTGTAATTAGGTGGGCCAGGAAATTGAGGTCCGGCCTGGTATTGTGTCCAAGGACAGTGAAGGAAAACTCATGTGCAAGCCGATCTTTTCCAAAATTGTGTCACTCTTTGCAGAACACAACGATCTGCAGTACGCTGCTCCAGGAGGTCTTATAGGTAAGAATATTCTCTTATGAAAACATTAATTTCTTCATGCTTATTGAAAACACTTGGTTTCACTTAACGATGAATTTGAGTGTAGTAAACACAAAGGCTATGAGCAATTTCAAATAACATGTATGTCATGTAGAAAGAGGCGGAGCGACAAGATGGGTGTGAAAATTAGATATTCAATAAATAATTTTCCTGCATGTCACTGGCCAACTCAGATTAACTTGCATTGTTAATTGTACTGGCTTAACGTAGAATGTTTCTTCATCTGTTTAGACAGAGCTCAGTCTTGCTGACATTCTGAAAGTGCTGTCAGGTAATAGGGAATTCCCAGTACATTCTCAGTTTGTTGTTTTTAGATCTCCTTCCAATATTTTAATATGTAAATATGACAGCTGCCTTTCAGTTACTCTTTGTGACTTCCCTTGTTTTGTTGTAGGTGTTGGAACCAAGATTGATCCAACTTTGTGTCGGGCTGACCGAATGGTAGGCCAAGTTCTCGGTGCGGTTGGAGCACTGCCAGAAATATTTACAGAGCTAGAAATTTCCTATTTCTTGTTGAGACGACTATTAGGTGTACGCACTGAAGGAGACAAGAAAGCTGCAAAGGTCTGTACCCCTTTTTTTAGAAAGACAACACTATGGGATTTTTTTTCCTAATTTCTTTTATTAACTTCCTGTGCTAAATTTTATTAGGATGTAATTTTTTTTTAATTCATGTAGTAGTTTTGTCTCCCTGTTCATACATGCTTGTCACAAAACTTACCTGTTTATTTAATATTTTAGAATAGTACTTTTCAGAGGCGTAGGAATTCATATCAGAGTAGTTTAAAGTACCGTAAGGTATTTATGTGTTTTTGAAGTCAGATATTCTTCAAAACATATAAGTTGTTGTTTTCCTTTGCTATCAGCCTATTTATTTGTGCAATAATTAGTTTTATACACATACTGATCTACTTTCTACTTACATGCTTTTTATAGATTCTTTCTCTGAAGAACTTTTTAAAGCTAAGTATTTTTGAAACAATGTAGTTGAAAAGAAACTGAACTTGATGCACAACACAGTCTCACGTTCTGTGGTCCATTTTACACAAATCAAACTAGAAGATCATAGTTTTCCCTGTTAGCAGTAAAATCTATCAACTGATTCATGCAACAGTAAATTAAGTGCCTCAGCTGTCTCTGTCCTGTGAAATGAATTATTTTTTGAGAAATCATTTGGATGTAAGGAGGTATAAGGGAAATGAGAATATCCACATTATGTAGAAGAATGGTATAACATTCCAGTTTGTAGTAATATCTGAGACTTTTTACTTTTAATACAGTATGTGCGATCTTCAGGATGTTTTGGCATGATATACTTCCTTGGGATTTCTCTGCAACAAGAACCTGTAGTACTACATACCAAACATATTTACATATTTGTCTTTTCACAAGAGTTAAAGCACAAACTTTATCCACTGACACTTTTGTGCATGGATTGTGTGTAGGTATATTTATAGTTTTTTAAATTTCTTTCATATGTCTTATTTTTGTGGCATCTAGGTAACGGGATACTTAATATTGTCTGCAGTATGTTGTTTGGTTGGGTTTTTTAATACTAAAGCTTACGTTTCAGAGTTTTATACGTTTTACTTCAGGTGCAAAAATTATCAAAGAATGAAGTTTTAATGGTAAACATAGGATCCCTATCTACTGGAGGGAGAGTCAGTGCAGTAAAAGCTGATTTGGGGAAAATTGTGCTCACTAACCCAGTATGCACAGAAGTGGGAGAAAAAATTGCCCTGAGTCGAAGAGTTGAGAAACACTGGCGGTAAGTTGGTGTTAAATTGGTAGAGTACCTAGTTGTTTTAATGTTAGCAAAAAGAAAAATACACAGATCTCATTTTGCTCTAGATATATGTTTTTAAAATTCCTCTGGATTCTCCTAATGCATTGACACCACTATTGTGGGATGTTTCATTTCATTTCTAGCCTCTCTTAAAAGAAGCATTATAATGGGTACGTATCTATTACTTAACAGACGAGGAAACATCTGAGGTTTGTGGTTCGTTGCCGGAACAGCCGTGCTGTAATTGAGCTAACAGTCGGCTATCTTGGCAGCACGGTTTGAAAATTGTAGTAATGCTAAGCCAAAGCCTGTCTTTATACACACCTAAGTCAGTGATGTTCAACCTGTGGAGCTGTATGTGACTTATAGGGCAACCTTGAAGTAATAGCAGGGGAATGGAGGAGGTATGTTCTAAGGTTCGAGTATTTTACGTACTATGAGTAGAGAGGAAAGAAAAAAGCATGAACTGGATTGACCTGTTCAAATTACAAGTATAATTATCGCACAGAAGCATCTGGAGGCTGAAAATGATGAGCAGAATTGGTTGATGATTCATTTTAAGCTTGGTGCCATACTTCTCTTTAGATGATTATGCATACTGTACCTATTATGTGTTCCATAAGACTACATGAATATCATAAGAACGTAAGGGTATTTAGATTTCGTTGACTCTGCACAGCTCTTGTAGTATAACCTGTAAGGGAAAGTATATAAGGGAACATAGCCATTCATACAAGAAGTCCCTACCGTATGAAAAAGAACGAAGATTTAAATATCCATGGATGTGTGTTTCTTTTTCAGATCAACAGGAAAGCATAGATGAGAATTCAGTGCTTGTTGTCTCAGAGCTAGCTGACAAATTAGGGAAGAGATTATTCCCTGAAAAAAACTCAGTTAAAATATAACATCTCTTGAAAGGGGGCGGATAGAAAAAAGACAGGACCCAAATTAAGTCAGGGAAAGCAGAAGGAAGAGGAGAAACTATTTATATTGGAAATGACGGGGTTTTTGAGCTATAGACTGACAGCCTGTGTAAATTGTAATGCGAGTTTTGTTGCTTCTGTAGATTACTTCCCACTTGAAAAACATGACCGCATTTTGCCAAAAAGCCCACTTGTCTCTGGTTTATGGGGTGAACAAGTAGTGGCAGCCTGCTGTGAAGATCCCGTTATTAAAAAGTTGCCTTCTGTGCTATATTAAAAGGACAAAGAGACAACATAAGGAAACTGAAAGTTGAGAAAAGGGAAAGGAGGCAAAATGGGAAAAGAAGCAAAATAAAATCCAATTAGAGTAAAGATATTATACAGTTGGTACTGTGAAAAGGAACTTGTAGCTTGAGACAATGGAGTACTGAAAAGATGGAAGAAAGTGAGAAAGCAAGAGATGAACGGGAGGTATAAAATAGAAGGTAAATATGTAGAGCCGTAGAGGTTAAACAGCAAATGGCCAAGCAGACAGGATACACTAGTGATTGTAAGGAACAGTGAATTCAGAGGTGGACTAGTTATAACCTATGGATATGGTCCTAAAATGTGGGAAGTGATATGTAATACAGTTCAGTTCTTTTCTGGTGTCCAGAGACAGGCTTTACTGCTTAGCAAATTAAATTGAGATGCACGTGTTGTTTCTGTGTATCTCCATGCCAGAAATCAGAAGTAGTATTAATCTCCATGCCAGAAATCAGAGACAGTAGTATTAATAACATGGACCGCCTGCTGATTGTGGAAAGGGACGTGATCTTATAAAAGGGCCCTTAATGTTACTGAATAGAAATAGTACGACTTACCTGAGAGTTGAGTTACCTTTTATAGGTTACACGTTCTTTGAGAGTTACAGCTCTGTTTATAATCTTACTGTCATCTTGTCTGAATGTTAACATTTTCATTTCTATTTGAAAGTAATGTAGCGCTGCAGGCATAGGTGAGAGAGATCAAGCTGTGAGCAGATTTACAGTCCACCAGTACAACATAAGTTAAAACATTTTCAGATTTTTACCTTACTGCTCAGAGACATCCTTAACTGATTACAAACATACAAATGTTCTCTGTCCTTCATCCTTTTTTATTTTGTGTTTCTGCTAACCAGTCTTAGATCTTGTAGGGTATTTTGGGTGGGAGAGAAGTGGAGAAAATGCAAAATGTGAGAACTGAAGGCATAAGAATGGTGGAAGGATGTTGATTTATCCTGGATGTTTCTGACTAATATTAAAAGTAACATAAATTGTGTTTGTTTTTGCAGTTTAATTGGTTGGGGTCAAATCAGAAGAGGAGTGACAATCAAGCCAACTGTTGATGATGACTGAAGAACAAAAGAGTGTGCTTCATTTTTAAAGATGAAGTGCCTATTTCTATTTTGGAGGGGGTATATTTTCACAGTGGAATTGGAAGCTGTGCAAACATTGTCTTTCAGTTGTATGGCTGTCCTTGTACATTTTATTGAATTGTACCCTCTTACTAAAATACTAGTCACTATCACCATTAAAAGTGTAAAAGAATTGGCGTAGAAGTGGGTTTAATTATCCACGTTTTAGTAGAAATTAATTGTACATGTCCCATGGCATGTCTAATTTATGTTATTTTGTGTTTCAGACATACCTGTTTAATATCAGTCAAGCCAGCCCCAGTGTAACACACAAACTATAAATCTGATATTGAAATAAAATATTGCTTATTTTCATTAATTCATACAATTTTTCTGAGTAACAAAAGACTGCAGTGATTGTTCAACCAGTGCAAAAATAAAAAGGAAAAAAAGACAAGCTCCCCTTGAAGACTAGTACCCTTTCTGCACAATATCTTGTTTTGTTTAGGTGGGTGTTTACAGCAAAAACTTTCTTTGTTGGTTTGTATGGTTCTGACTGTAGGTTTCTAGCTGTGTTACATAGGATAGCAATGTTGACTGACTTAAGTTTGTCACTTCCAATATTATAAGGAGTTTTGGTTAAACTCCCAAAGAAAAAAATACAAGTAAACTGGATCTGAACTGGCAGTACCGGTTTTTACCTTATTTTAGAATGGATTTACAAAAAGAATGTAATTAATTTGAAATATAGGTGCGTGTCATCGTGGAACTCTGTGTGGGTGACCTGAGAGCTCTTTATACAGTAGGAGTAAACTGCTTATTTCAGAGTTATATTGAGCGAATATTAGCTATGATCTTGAACTATGAAATATCTGGAAAAGGCTGTAGAAGGGAATGATGGGGAGGGGGTGGTGCATGGAATTCAGAATGAGATGAGGAAAAAGGTATAAAACCACTTTCGCTTAGCCAGCCTGAATCACTCCTTAAGAGAAAACATCATGTAATAAACTTAGTGTAGCGTGCTAATACTTTCGTCCATATAGGTTTAACTTCTTTATTGTACTAATGTACATAGTTCTAAGTATTTTATATACTAGAGTATTTAGCAAGTCATGCTACTTTTCATATTTTTATACAAAGTACTGTGTTTCATATTTTTATAGAGTACTGTGTAACTCAAACCAAAGCCTGGTTTCAGTTGTGTTTAATATCTTCAAGGGCATTCTAAAGGCAAATACCATTTCACCCATCAAAACGGACTTCGACGAAGCAGTTTGAGTTTTGTTCCTGATTTTCCATTGTGTTTTGTGTTGCCTTATTCCATCTACATTCCTGTACTCAGTTTCTCCATTTGTAAAGGACTTCTACCTTGCATGGTGTTGAGACTAAATACATTAATCTTTGTATAGTCCTCCTCCTTTTTAAAAGAAAGAGAGTTCAGCAGTAGTTCTTCCTGACTCTTCTAGTACGTGAGCAGTATACAATCTTAAATCTGTCTGTTTCAAAGACTGCATCTTCCATGCTTTGGCAGCTCATTTTTGTATGTATGTATGTATTTTGTGAGTTCTAGGAATTTGGATAAACTTATGTCTTACCTAGTTTGGGAGCATGAGGGTGAGCACAAACGAGGAAGTAAGCTACCAGAGAGTGATAGGATGACACAACCACCAGGGTGAAACCTAGTCCAAAGAATTCTTTCTAGTGTGGGTCTAATGATACAGAAATGCTGACATGCTTCTGATCAATTGGTTAAGCATTTTTAGGCATCCAGATATGTTGGACCTTAATATCTTCATCTGCAATTCAAAAAATCAGAGTGCCAGAATCTTTCCAAAACACTTAATGTACTGTTTCGCTTGGCAAAGTACGAGTATTGTCCTAGTGCTAGGTTTTAGTAGCCAGCCTTCCATCCTTCCAGCTAAATAGCTGTAGGTCATTACTTAAGTCTAAAACATTATTTGATACTGCTGTAGTTGTTAGATTTATTAGGTATATGTTATCAGTAACATTAAAAAATGTTTTATGAAAGTGTCTTGTTCCTTCTGAAATATTAAGTGATACTTGATGGCGTGCACAGAAACTGGTGGGAGCTAGAGAGAATAGAGGCAATGAAGTGCCAGGGTAGTGAATTTTGCATCTCACCCATTCTTACATCAGCCTGCTTTCATAGTGGCTCTTCCAGGGTGGGCTAGGTTGTGTGGGTTTTTTGCAGCTGCAGCCCTCCTCCCAAGGCAGTTTCTTATGTTCTGAACTGTTCTCCACTGCCTTCTGATGGTAGACTTAGGTTCATTATTCGTGCATGTATGCTGTGCCCTGCAGAAAAGAGTTGCCCAAGAGTGGGATGGTTGTTACAGAGTAGTGTGTCTGGCCCAAAGTCTGATTCTGATCCTTCCCAAGAGAAGAAGGGAGGTTAGGAGCATGTATAGGTAGTCTGAGGTGTCAGCTATAATTTACATATGACGTAAACAGTGTGCTATATGTTCTGTCACACTGTGACGGTGGGGGGAAGGTGTAAAGTGCAAAGTTCTTTTTTGCCACCAAAATGTTACATTTCCTCTAACTGGAAAGCTTTGACTCTGCTGACATGAGTAAAGAATACTGGGAACATTTTGAGACTTCAATGAATACATGAAGCATATGACTCTGCAGCATTGGAGAGCCAAGTATGAACAGTGAAAGTGTAAATATATTATGTGCTGATGTGTCTGTATCCACCCACTCTGCATTCACTGAATTGTGATGCTGAGATTTAGATGAATGAGAGGAGGAGATACCATGTAAAACTAAGGAAGTTGGAAATTACTTAGATTCTCTCGGCCAGGATGAAAATAGTAACAGATTACTTGTGAGCTCTCTCACTTTACCAAGGATTTGTTTCAGAGTGATAATTTTCTTTTTTTATTTTTTGCCCTTCGTTCAGGTATCTGACCGACGTAGGTGTGCAGTTGCCTTTCAGATGGGTTGGCTAGCCAGGGCACAAGTGTGGAATTGGCAGCTATCGCCCTTGCTGCATTCTGGAGCGGTAGCTGGATATAGCAGGGCATCTGAGGTGGCACCAGTACCTACACTTGGGTAACAATCTCTTCCAATAGCCTGTCAGAACTTGGTAATTGGTTTTAGGAGGGTGCTAGAGTAGTGGTACCTCTTCATTTTAGGGAGGAAAGTATATCACCTCGATAAATATTTTGCAAAAGACTTCTGGTATCTAAGAAACCTACCAGACCAGTGTAAGTTAACTGAACTACTACCTGGTTTGGTTTTGTTTTTATCAACCTGTGATTGGTTTGTATTAAAACTAGTAAGAGACATCAGCTGGCTGTCATTCCAAGGAGATTTTGCTGGTTAGCTCAGATTAAACAAGCTTAAGAAACCAAGTTTTCCATTATGTTTATCCGTATCACAAATACTGTACTGCCCTGCAAACCACTTGCAGTTAAAATTCAGGTTGGTTACCTAGTTTAAGTATAAGAAATTAGATTTTAAAGAAGCAAAGGTGGACAAAAATTATAGTTCTTCACTGTAACTTTTTGTAAATGCCAATGGGGTGACTGCTGCTTCACTTGATTATATGCATGGAAATGAGGTTATTCTTAATAAAAGTGGATGTCAGTTTCCTATTGTTTCTCATGGAAATGAAGTCAGATTTAAAACTGAGCAGAGACTCTGGGAGGAAGGAGTGGTTGCTCTCCAGGGTCTGCATGTGCCCCCTGACCTAGGGCAGCTCTGCAGCACTGTGCTGTACATTTGAGCCTTTGTGGCTAGAGATTGTCCAAAAGCAGTTTTTCTGTGGGAGATAGTCCTCTGGGGATCTTTTGGGTTTTTTTTGTTTTGTTTTGTTTTTTTTTTTAATGTTGCTGCTTCCCATCCAGATGAGTGTGAAAATCCTATTAATGGAGCCAAGTATCTTTTAAGAGAGCAGAAACACCCTATTCCAGATATCAAGGGTCACATCTTCACAGCAAGGACTTGCATGTCTCTTCCACATTGGCGTAGAATGTTGAAGTCCTTGTCACTCTGGGTACTGCAGGTGGATTTTAATCCTCTGTACGTACGCTCTTCATGGCACGGGACTTGGAAGAACTGTTGGGATGCTACAGGGATTTGGAGGCCCAGTGTTCAGAACTGTGATTCTAATTAACTCCAGGTGGAAACTCAACTTACTCCAAAGTGGAATAACCACCCGCAGGACAGCTTGTTCAGTTTATTCCTCTTCCTTTTCTCCCTTCCCTTTCTCCCACCAGTTCGCTCTCTGAAAATGAGAGGTGAAAGTGATCCCTTTACTGCCCACCCCTGTTTGTACAGAAGGTCTCATTGTCTTGTAGACTAGCATCTAGTTATTAACAGTGACAAAAGACACAAAAGTGTCTTCCCAGTGCTTTGTTCGAAGTTCTCTTCCATTCAGATCTTGCTGCGTAATGGGCAAGAGACTCACCCCCCTAGTACCTTCTGTAGAAACACAAACCTGCTAAAATAGGGAAATGTCAGGTTAATGACAACTGTGGTCATATAGCTGCTTTAAAGGAGCAGAAGCCTGGGTTGCTGTTGAAGCTTGGACGTCGCCTTCTCCTGGATGCTGTTCCCCATACCTCTTCTATCAGCTCCAGTGCTTGTACAGATGTGCAGTGACTCAGACAAGGGAACAGGTTTTGTTTTTTAGAAATGAAAGTAGAGAAAGACAGTCTTTTCTGTTGGCAGCTTGGATTTAAAATGAAGTTTCTGTCATAAGGTTTCAGGTGACAGGGAATGTGGGAAATTCTATTTTGCTTTCCCCAGGTAGAAAATAACCTTTATGTTTCTGCAGATACCTAACATAACTTAAGACTGTATATGTATGAATTTGTACTCTACCTCCATTAAACTAATACTACATTCCAGCCAGTGTGCATGTATCAGTTCTATAGATTATGAACTCACACTGATAATGCAGTTCGAGATGCAATGATACAACTGTAACACTGTAATTCCAAGTAGTAAAAATGCAAGTTAATGATGGACAAAATAAACCCAAAACATCTCTGGTTTTGCTTTCCCCAAATTCTGGTGGTTTCCCCTTCTTTGTTATTTTTAGGAATTATTCCGGTGAGCTAATTAAAGAAAGGAATCACGGAATTTTCAGAGTTGGAAGGGATCATCTAGTCCNACCTACTGGCCACACTCTTCCCTATGCAGCCCAGGATTCCATTGGCCTTCCTGGTGACAAGGGCACATTGCTGGCTCATGGATAATTTACTGTCTATCAGGACCCCCAGATCCTTCTCCTCAGCACTGCTTCCCAGCAGGTCCACCCCTAACCTATACTGGTGCCTTGCATTCTTCCTCCCCAGGTGCAGGACCCTACACTTGCTCTTGTTGAACCTCATTAGGTTCTTCTCTGCCCAGCACTCCAGCCTGTCCAGGTCACTCCAGCCTGTCCTCTGGAGTGTCAGCCACCCCTCACAGTTTGGTATCATCAGTGAACTTGCTGAGGATACACTCTGTCCCCTCATCCAGGTCACTGATGAATATATTGAACAAGATCGGGCCGAGTATTGACCCCTGGGGGACACCACTGGTTACAGGCCTCCAACTTCACACTGCTCCATTAATTGCAACCCTCTGAGTTCTGAAAGAAGGCACACCTGAGAGTATCCGTGGAATATCAGCAGTTCAGTGGGTTGTATAGCAAGGAGGGTTACAGGAAGACAGCATTTCCCAGAGCTGTGGTGGTGCTGTTAATAGCTTTGGTTGGCTTTTAAAGCCCTGGTTTCACGAAAATGTGGGGAGAAAAAGTCATTACCTTAATTTCATATTGAAAATTTCTCTAAGGCATTAGTACATATATACTTATGTTACTTATACTATTGCGTATAGGTAACACTAACTCACTAGAAAAAGATCGGTGCATGGCTGTGCAGAAACTAGAGTAATTCTGTGATGCAGAAAAGAGATAAAACTAAGAGCTTATACTCCTGCATGATGCTTATTGAGGTTCATTCTTTGCAGAAACAGCTATAATATACTGAGAAAGATACAGTCTTAAAAGGATGGGTGGGCTTATACTCAAAAAAATGTAGGATGATGTTTTATTTTGTTGCATTGTATACCTTAAAAAGAAGAGGTTTTAGGAAAAGTTGGTTTGTAATCATACCTATAAAGGCAAAAAGACATTGCTGCTTTAACCACCGTGGCTCTGACATGCAGGACCTGTTCCTAAAAGTAAAACTTTAAGCTCTACATAATCACCAGAACCCCATGGTTATATACTGATGTATAAAGTTTGTTGTTGTAGGAGTTAAATATACCTAACAGTGGAGCAGGTAGCTATTTGGGTGAGAGGACAGTTTCGTAGTTCATTTTTTCAAGCAAGAGTACTCTCCCAATGTCTTATGGGAGACATCATCCTTTAAACTAGCCAAAATAAAACGTGGTGGGGAAAAAAATGAGGGTGCTAAGCAGTTCTGCTAGTTTCACAGTCGTTGCATTAGCTTCTGTCTCACCCTGTTTTCCTGGTTGAGGCACCGAGTGGTTTCGAATGTTGTAACGGGGAAGGAGGTTTGATCTATCGTACAGTATTTTGTATTGGCTCAAGCTGAACTAAAGCATTGTTAAAGGCTACAATGCTGACTGAAGACATTGCTGTGCCAGGCTGCATTACTTCCATATTTAAGAAGGCAGCATGATGTATTACATCATGCTTCTTTAATACAAATAAGAAGATATCTTGTGCAGTGGTACAAAGTTAAGGCACTGTGTCAGTAATTATTTCTGAGACTTCAGTATGTATTTAGGAAATGTCATTTCCAGCCAAACCTCAGATTTTGTTCTGAAGGGGTGAAGTGTGAATTTTCAATTAACATCTTTGCTGATTTTGTTCCAGGATATACAAAATCCAAAAGCATTTTAAAATTATGTTTTTGTTGCATTAGTTCTGTAGCGCTTTCAAAAGCTCCTTCTAGCTCATTGCTGGAAAAGGAGTTTCTACTGTTTTTTTCCATGCTGAGTCATCTTGATGATAGCCTCAGTACTGCCTACAGGAAAGATTTAAACTTCTGCCCCCATCCTGTTCGCATGCTGGTTTCCCACCAGTGCTTCCTCTGGCGTAATGCCCCGGCTATGCGCGCCCCTGCTGTTCGGGGTCACTTCTTGCTGCAAGGCCAGGGCTAAACATTTACAAAGCTTCAAACAGCTGCCCTCCCTTAATAATAATAACAACAACAACAACATGGCACAAACCGCTGGTTTCCAGACCCTGTCACCTCCTGACCATACGATGGCGCTTGTGCATGCATGATTATGTTCAGTTGCCTTTTTACTGCAATGCCCAGGCTCTGTGTACACCACTTGCCGTTCATCGGTTCTTCCATTGCCATAGTTACTTTGGCACAGCTGGCTTAATAGCTGATGTTCACTTACCGTGATCCTAAAATTACAAATGTGCTCTGGCTTCGTGTTGCTGCTCTTGTTTTTGTAAAGCTACATCTATATCATAGAAGAGTTTGGGGTGGAAGGGACATTTAAAGGTCATCTAGTCCAACCACTCTGCAATGAGCAGGGGCATCTTCAACTACATCAGGTTGCTCAGAGCCCCGTCCAACCTGACCTGGAATGTTTCCAGGGATGGGGCATCTACCACCTCTCTGGGCAACCTGTGCCAGTGTTTCACCACCCTCATCGTAAAAAAATATCTTCCTTATCTCTAGTCTAAATCTACCCTCTTTTAGCTTAAAACCAGTACCCCTTGTCTCTATCGCAACAGGCCCTGCTAAAAAGTTTGTCCTCATCTTTCCTGTAGGCCCCCTTTAGGTACTGGAAGGCGCACTAGGTGTGTGCATCTAATTTTCTATACATCTCCAGTCCCTTTTATGGCATAGTAAAAGTGCTTGTTTCACCTCCCAGGTAGAATAAACACTTTAAGAGACTTTTTGGTATGCAGTGAGTAATATTGCAGCTGTGACTGTCAAAACCTGTATGTAAATGATACAAGCGTGTAAATAAGTTCTCCTCCTTTCTTACCTTGAAAGGATTAAAACCCAAACAAACAAACCAAAAAGTGTCCTAATGTGGACACTGTGCAACAAAAAAGGAATAGGCAAGAGAATTTTGGTGTCAAGGAACAGGCATCTTGTCAAAGGAATTTCCTCAAACATTTAAATAAATATATATTCTTCAATGTCTCATCAAATACAAGGAACTAGAACACTATGCTTAAGCATTGATGAAAACTGTTGAAATGTTTTAGTTGAAATAATGTTAATGTATATGATATTTACTTCTGTTAAGGAAGGCTCAGTTAAGAAATTGCAGAGTATGCGTTTATAAACCACCAACTTTTCGGTTCAAGCAGTTGCTTTATAAAGCCTAGTATACTTTTTTAATACTACAGTACAGTTGCAAAAAATAAAAACTAAGATTCACAAATTAAGTGTCATGTGCCACAACCCTAAGGATTCAAATGAATCGGGGCACCAGCTCTCCTTTATTGCCTCTCTGTGGACATCTGTAAAGAAATCTGACATACTAGACAGGAGTCATTACGTTACTTAGAAAGCCTCTTCCCCGCCAAACATTACACAATTCTGTATTTAGTTATTTCAGTTTATTTAGTTTATGATGAAGACCTGAAAAGCATTTTCTCCTGCAAATGTACCTTAAGGTTCTCCGATTCATTTTTCTTCCTGTTTTTGCTCAATCATCTGTTCAACTATGTAATCTATCAGGAATCTCAAAATATTTCATTTGCAACATAGTCCTAACTACTACACATACAGAATTAAGCCGCAGCTTTTGCAAGTTTTCATTAAAGAATCTTTTTTTACCTCAGTGACCAGCGTCGGGCATACAGAAGTAGCATACTTTTTCTTTTGTACTTTCACCTGGCTACAGCCAAAATGCCTTTCATAACATAAAGTTTAGCAAAAAAAGTATTTTTCTTTCTTTAAATTGTTTCCCATTTATTCCTTTGGCAGTGATTGTATACCACTTAATCCTTTATAAATCTAAAATGGAGCCATACTTTTCACCAAAAAAAAAAGGGTAGGAGCGTGTAATTGGTCCTTCCACAGCAATCGCAAGCATTCACGTACTCCCCATAGGGTTTTGGCTTCTTGCCTAGTTGTCTGATAATACGTGTGTTAAACATGCTGAGGCAGGGAACGCCGGTACAGCCCTGCGAACCGTGTACCT
This sequence comes from Burhinus bistriatus, assembly GCA_013397275.1. Taxonomy (NCBI): domain Eukaryota; kingdom Metazoa; phylum Chordata; class Aves; order Charadriiformes; family Burhinidae; genus Burhinus; species Burhinus bistriatus. The sequence continues at coordinate 3,599 of VYXH01007038.1, read as the reverse complement.
GTACATTTAGCACACAAAATTGTCCTGTTAATACCAGGGGGACCATTGAGCTCCAAAAGGTAAGATTGTGCTTGAAATGTTTTGGAAACTGTGATCTTAGATGGCTTCCATTTTCCTGAAGGCCTAATTCTTCCTTCGCTTTACTTGCTGCTTCACGCTGTTGCTATTCTACCAATTTGTATGTTCATGGAATTTATTATTGCAGTTAAAATTTCACATTTCTCTTCAAAAGGAGTTTGAGCTTTATGGGAAGGTGTCTGTTTTGACACTTAATGTCCCAGAAAAGTGGACTCTTGGTACTTGCCAGTGCAACCAGGCAGCTTACGGCTGCTGAAAAGCTGCTGCACGTATTAAACAAATCACGAACTCCTATCGATTTAAGGAGACTGCAGATTCCACATCTCAAGTCAGGTGAGGACAGGGAGAGATGAGGGGCTTCTTCAGAGAAGCCTTTCCTTTTAGGAGTTTAGATTTGTGTTTTGCTTCTTACTTTCGCTCCATTCTTAATATGAGTCACGTCAGTCCAATCCTATATGATCGTTTTGAGTAATAACATGTATTTTTATATAGAAATGAGAAAAGAGATTGCTCATACCTGTGCCGGAGGAACTAAATTTTCAGTTTTACGTAGGATCTTTAACCTGAGGGTTTCAAAGTACCCTCGTGGCTCACCCAAAGCATGGTTAATGTACCTACGGAAGAGTTTTGCTGGAAAGAGAGTGAATAACACAGCTTTCAACTGACAAATACAACGCTAAAAATTAGCGTTGTCTTTACTGCTACTCTGGCAGCAAATTTTGTTCCTATTAAAGTCTCACTGAAAAGAAGGTTTGTCCCTCAGTGTAATGGTTTGGTTTGCAATGCCCCACTGTCTTGTTAAACTATTTATAAGAGAAACAGGGAGGGGCTGGCACAGTCCTGTTTCAAAATACAATGCTTATGTAGTCACCGAAGCAGATAGCCCTCAGGGCCATCTACAACCTTTTTAGCCAAGAAAATAGAAATACCTTTTAACTGTTTGAATCTTCTCCGGCCTTTCTTTTTCAAGATCTATCAGTGCTAACTTCCAGCAACGTATCGGGTTGAATATTTACTAGTCCTTTCACCTTTATTACATGTACTCACCAACAACTCTGGAGGCGATCTCTTTGATTCGTGAACAAATAAGGCAAATGAAGTGTGAGCTTACAGAATTATAGCGTAAATCTTGGATTTTGTTTTTACATTCCCCCCCTAAAACAATGAGGGTTTAAACTAAGAGGATGTTATTTGAAATTCTAGAATAAATAATTAACCTTCCTACCTAATTAGAAATTCCTTTAAGCTTGCACAGCACTTAATAAGGAAGTGCTACAAATAAAATTGCCTGTTAAACTCTACCTTTAACAACTAAGTAATAAGAGGTCTACAGAATATTTGTAAACCAAGATATTTTAAAGATTTTAATGCAGCCAAATAACTTGTCAGTTCTCCAGATGCCAGAGACCCCTGCTCAACATAAGGACCACCCCACTGTTTAAATGTAAAATCTTCTTTCAAATTTACTTTTCAATTAATTTTTTTTTTTTTTCCTTTTAGCAAGAGAGAAAAATCTGCATTTTGATCTCAGGCAGCTAAAAAAACTGTGTCTGGAATCTTCCCAAAAAATTCAGTTTGAGGGCAACACCCTTTATGGAAAATTTCAGACTTGTGAAAGCTGGCAAAGTTTTATGAGCAACTAAAAACCTGTGTAATACAAAATGTCAGACAGCTTCAAACTAAGTGACACTATGCTGCCCATTGCTAATATTTTTAAATAGAGAGGTTATCTGAGATGGATACCTAACTGTAGAGATTTCTTATGGGTCTTATAGCATTTTCACCAATTTAAACCTATTAGGTCAGTTCAAACCTATTGATTAGATACCACCACCATAGGAAAGACTGTAAATATCTGGACCCTCTTCCACTCTTTCTCTACAACTATCCAAATGCAAGGTCCTGCACCTGGGTCGGGGCAATCCCCAGTATCAATACAGGCTCAGGGATGAAGGGATTGAGAGCAGCCCTGAGGAGAAGGACTTGGGGGTACTGGTGGATGAAAAGCTGGACATGAGCCAACAATGTGTGCTCACAGCCCAGAAAGCCAACTATATCCTGGGCTGCATCAAAAGAAGCATGGCCAGCAGGTCAAAGGAGGTGATTCGCCCCCTCTCCTCCGCTCCAGTGAGACCGCACCTGGACTACTATGTCCAGCTCTGCAGCCCTCAGCACAGGAAAGACATGGACCTGTTAGAGTGGGTCCACAAGAGGACCATGAAGATGATCAGAGGGCTGGAACACCTCTGCTATGAGGACAGGCTGAGAGAGCTGGGGTTGTTCAGCCTGGAGAAGAGAAGGCTCTGGGGAGACCTTATAGCAGCCTTTCAGTAATTAAAGGAGGCTTATAAGAAAGATGAGGACAAACTTTTTAGCAGGACCTGTTGGTAATGGTTTTAAGCTAAAAGAGGGTAGGTTTAGACTAGCTATAAGGAAGACATTTTTTACAGTGAGGGTGGTGAGACACTGGCACAGGTTGCCCAGAGAGGTAGTAGATGCCCCATCCCTGGAAACATTCAAGGTCAGGTTGGACGGGGCTCTGAGCAACCTGATGTAGTTGAAGATGTCCCTGCTCATTGCAGGGAGGTTGGACTAGATGACCTTCAAAGGTCCCTTCCACCCCAAACTATTCTATGATTATGTGATTCTATGATTCTTGTATAGCACAGCACAGGAAAACCGAACATGAGCCTTTTGCATTCTTCTTCTGGGTCCAAACACAGCCAGTGCTTCCACCAGGATGTTCTTTACATTGGATACAGTTCTTTAAGATGCACAGTAATATTTGAATAAAAAACATGTCAATCTGCAGTCTGGTAATTTTGAACACATTTTTAATTACTCTTTTTTATAGGTAGGAACCATTAGAAGCTCTGTCCAAATCCAAGTCAATTTTCCAGATTGCAAGCAACAGTGACAAAGACAATATGCTCAGATCACATTTCATGACAGGCAGCACACCAAGCTGCAGCATTCAGCTGATGCTCCAGCTCCATAGTGAGGATACTGCCTGGTAGAAGCAGGTCATGCAGCAAACACAGGAGGACAGCTAGTTGCTGAAGGTAGAGGATATGACAGGTGACTGTCCTGAGTTCTGTGCTTATTTTATCCTGTCTTTAATGAGGCAGATAACTAACAGAGCTACCTAGAGAACACGGAAGCCTCTCCGTGTGGGCCACCTGTGACCAATTTCATAGAATGGTTTGGGTTGGAAGGGACCTTAAAGATCATCTAGTTCCAACCCCCCTGCCATGGGCAAGCACACCTCCCACTAGACCAGGTTACTCAAAGTCCCATCCAACCTGGCCTTGAACACCTCCAGGGATGGGGACTCCACAACTTCCCCAGGCAACCTGTTCCAATGTCTCACCACACTCACAGTAAAGGATTTCTTCCTAATATCTAATCTAAATCTATCCTCTTTCAGTTTAAAACCATTACCCCTTGTCCTATCACTACACTTCCTGATAAAGAGTCCCTTGCCATCCTTCCTGCAGACACCCTTTAAGTACTGGAAGGCT
>VYXH01007037.1:32479-49506 GCA_013397275.1 Burhinus bistriatus | reverse complement strand
ATCCCAACATCTGTGTTGCCAACAAAGATGTTAAACAGTAGCGTAGTTGAACAGTAGTAGTTAGGCAGTAGCATAGCCCAAAGGGAAGGGGGGTCTGTAGGATGAAACTGCTGAGACCCGACCTCCACGTTATGGTTATTTTGGGGGTTACTTTGGATTAGCTTCAGTGAGGTCCCATGGACCAAACGCTCATGGGCATTCATCTGGAGCATAGCCAAACCCAGACATTTTGGAAAACATATTTGGTGAAAATAGAGCAAGGGGAAAGTTTCTCTGTTGTTGGCAGCAGTAGTGTTTGGATATGGATGTGGATTTAGGGGGATGACTGCACTCATTCACCCCTGTGTTGCAGCTGCATTACCAAGAGGCATGAAGCAACCGAGTGTGTCTAGCTTTGCCCTGTCCTGCAGGGGAGGGCATGACCACCTTTGGGCTCCAAGAGGAAGAGGAATTGACGCCTTCTTTGGCAAAAGCGTAGAGGAGGTGTAAAACTCAACCTCACTCCCAAGTCCTCAAGAAGAGAGCAATTGCATAGAGAGCGACTGGGAATGAAGAGCGACAGCGTAGGACACCAGGCAAAAAGCTTGTGCTTGTATCGCCTGGAGCATCAAGAGCCTGCGTGTCTTCAGAAGGGCAGGAAACCCGTGTGGTGGGAGGGACTGCATCTGAACAGCGGTAACATAGAGTGTGTCAAGGAGTAATTGCAGCTGCTAATGCTCAGTTGTAACTTGGTATCATTTTGGCCTGTTGCAGGAAGGGTAAAAAGCTAGTATTTATAATTTTTAAACTGATAACTAGTCATTTTAAATTGCTCAGTTTTCTCGTAACTGGAAACGAAATATTTGTGAGCAAGGCCACGTATCCAGCGAACTGTCTGTGTGCAGCAGAGCTATGAACTAGCAAATTGGAACGTGCAGTGCCACGACGGTCTGACTGGATTAGACCACTTCTGTTTCTGCGCTCTGCTGCTAAACAAGGAACGTAAAGAATTTGTCTCCTTAATGCCCATTAGTCTGTATCTAGGACCCAAACCCAAAAAGCACTGTGTACGTCTGTCTCTTGGGACTTCTAGATGCAGTTGCGGGAGTTGCATGTTTAATAAGATCAGGTCCTTTTGTAAAGCTCGAGTCCAAAATCTCTGCAGTCTAAATGCAACACTATTTCTCTGTTCTGCTAGCACAGCCAATAAATCAGTAAATCCCAAAGGATTTTGTATTGTCCCTTGGGGGCAGATGACTGCAGTTGCATGATCTGTGAGGTTTAGGTTGTGTGTCAGAGCTCGGGGGGGCTCTCTAGGCATGGGGAAACTGTGCAGCTCCTCTGGCCATCCTCTTCAGATGTTTGTTCTGGGAGGGGAGGATGCTCAGTGTGGCCGTTCATGTCCGTCATCCATGTGCTGGGTGTTTTGGAGGTCCCTGCTCTGCTTGTCACTCTTACAAAGCCCCAGACAGGTTTCTAAGGTGTCTCTACAACATGCGTGGCAGAAATGTGGGTTTTTTGTGCTGTGCCAGCATAACTGCAATGATCTAGCCTGTCTTCTTTCCACGCCTGTGGTGGGGATGCAATTTAGCTGGGCTTCACTGTCTGTGGCAAGGATGCCTGTCCTTTGAATTTTAGAATTTAGGTATGAATGCCATTCAGCCGAAGCCAGCCAGTACTTCTGTCTGCACCGTGTGTGCAACTCCCTTCCCTCAGGCTGCGACGCATGCCTCTCTCAGCCCTATGTACGTATGTAGGTGGGGGCTGCTGGTGGGACCAGAGGCGTGATCCCCTGCCACCACCAGCCTCTTCTTCTCCTCTCCCTTCCTCTGCGCTGCTGTGACCAGAGCAGAGTGCTGGGCTGGGTTTAAACTCCCCATCTTGAGGTCTGAGTTTTTGAAAGTTTGCTCTGGCTGGGTTAATTTCAAGCTGAATCAGTTCCCTCATTGGGTTCATTTGTACTGTTGCCCAAATGACTGTGCTAGCACCTGAGCAGGATACGGGGTGGGAGGAAAGCTGTGATGTTGTTTGGTATTGCCTGATCCCAGATGTAAGGTGTTTGTGAAACTGTAATACTTAAAGCCAATGGCTTCACCACCTTAGACCTTGCAGCAACTCTGTGAGATAAGACATGTGGTTGGCCCTGTTTTTTTGGTAGAAAGACTTGCCTGGGGTGCTGCGAGGGATCTGTAGCACAGCAAGGGAAAAGGAATTCAGTTGTCCCAAATTCAAAGACACATCATTGCATCAATACCAGGTAGAGTGAGGTGTCTCACCAGGCTTTAGTCATGGTCCTGTGTCGCAAGGCTGAGCCAAATCTCATCTTCCAGCAAAAGCTGCAAGCAGGCAGTAAGTCCGCAAAAACACAGCAGCGATCCTCCCTCTGCTCCCTTTTTGCCTTTCCTGGGAGTTCAGCACTTCAAGGTGGGCAAAGAGGTCTTGCCTGGGGTCTCCTGCCATCCTTGCCAGAGGTGTGTTTGCCCAGGGGCTCTTGCAGGCTTCAGCGCTGGAGCATTTGTTCCAGTTGGTCTTAAATTCTTGGTGGTTTGGTTCCTCTGACAAACAGCGAAGATCAGACCTTGCCCCATCTGTCTGTGGCTGCCATTGCTTCTCCGAGATGTTGGTGTGGTGTAGGTGGTGGTGTGTTGTTGTGTTGTGTTGTACAGACTGACAGCAGCTTAGCCTGCAAGCAGCTTGAGCATCGCTGCGCTGAGCACAACCGGTGTGATGCTCAAAGCTACAGGCAGTTCTAATCCAGCAGAGGATTGGGTCTGATCAGCGCCAAACATGGTTGTACTGGCTTATAAAAGGCCACAGAAATATACCTTGAAATTTAACTTCCAAATTTGTTTTTCCTTCAAGATTTCAGTAGGTCTAGTTGCATTCCTTACTATAAATTTAATAGTGAAAAATATGCCATAGACAGACAAACTGGATTCAGAGTTTTGTTCTCCAGAAAGCCACCACTTCAGCTATCCTGAGAAAAACCTGGTGTGGTGTAGAGAGGCACAGCGGCTGTGGTACCTGGGGAGGTGCTGCTTAAACTTGGCCACAAGCTGAGGGCTGAGGGTTGCTCATCCTTGAAAGGGAGATGGGAGCTCTCTTGCATATCCCAGGCTGTTGGAATGCACTCTCTGGGTGTTTTTAGTCTCAGCTCCATGACTGACTTTTCCTTTGCCCTTTCTGCCTTTCCTCCTCCTGTTTATTAAGGCAGGCAGAGAACATCGTGTCCCTTGCCTGTGCCATCGCCTACAGAGCCCAGGGCAGGAAAGGGCTTGTCGGTGATGAGACGCTGGATCGAGCTCGCTGTTGGTGTGCTGTAGCTCTGTGCCCACAAGAGTATGTTGAAGTAGCAGCTGGGTTTCCCAACGCCACTGCTTTCTGATGAGATAAGTTGTGGTTGGAGAGCTTAGTGGGGAGGCAGAGGAGAGGGCGGGACATGGCGTGTCCCTGCAGCCCCAAGGAGGTGAAACCTCTTGAAAGCTCGGCTGCAGCAAGGTTTGCCCGAGACTTTATAGCTTGGTGTTTTCCTTTGCCTGCATGTATTAAGGCAGACTTGACTCCAGCCCGAAGACATGGCAATCCGTGAAAAGCACCCCCTGGCGCTTGCCAAAATCTGTCGTCAGTGGGCTGGGTGTTCTCATACGGTGAGGGCAATGAGGAGACATGTGCCCTTCCGTCAGTCACTGTCTGTTAGTCATTAACTTGCCCTGCCTTACCTGAAAAGCAAGTTAGCTTATTTGCTGGTGTCATGGAGAGATGGTTTGTTAAGTTCAGCTTTTAAGTCCCCCTTGAGGCTGGAGGTTTCAGTTCTGCGAGGATCCGCACTGCCCTTCATCTTTTCCAGCCAAAAGAAGATTGAGTTTCAAGGCATTTTACCATGCCAGAGTCTTTCAGAGAAGAGCATAAAAATCTGGTCTGTCTGTCCTGCTGACATTACAGGACCCGGGAAGGGCTAGATGGGGGCTCCAAAAGTGGTCGTCTCGGCTGAGGTTTCTCCTCTGTGCCCTGATGAGCTGCATGATGGGCTGGCTGGTGAGATGTCAGTGATGTTCTGTATGTATCGTTTCCAAAGTGCTTTTGGACCTAGCAGGATGAAAGGTTCTGGAGAAATGCTAAATAGTAGCATTAGTGTAAAATAAACATACTTCTTCAATATTTCTGATCCTAAAGTGGATCCAGATGCTTTCTTATGGCTGCTGGGTCTGCTTTGTTTTTTCTGTAGCTCAGTGTGGCCGTCTGCATTTGTTCAAGTGGGATGGGATGTGACAGAGAGCTTGTCGCAGCATGCTCTTGTCAAGTCTGTAAACCTTTATATTTATACATGCACACACACAAATATATATACATAAATGAAAAAATGATTGGCTTACTCTAAGACACCATTTCCGAGTCTGACACTTCACATGCGTGCCAAGGAACTTGGAATAAACTCAGCGAGTTTATCGGGTTTTATGATCACAGCAATCAGTTCAGCTGTGGAGGGGAGAAATGGGATTTGGCGACGTAACTCAAAATAGTCTCTGAAGGAAGTGGACGTGTCCATCTCTTCACAGCTCTGATACCAAGACAGTATTAAACGCCCCTTGATACCAGCCACCAGTTGCGTTTTCCAACCTGTGGTTGAGCTTTACAAGAAGTAACTTTCCAGCTCTTGTTTCAAGTGTAAAATAGTTTCCCCCTGATCTTAAGGATTGTTAACGTTTTCGTGGTTTCTCTTCTATGGAGAAGAACAAGCCTGTCCCACTGCTTAAGGGTGGCATTTCATATGGGCTGGGGTTTTACCAGAGCTGGTGCCAGGGTGAGACCAAAGGGGCAGGAGCAGCCAGGTGATCGGTCCTTCTGAGCACGCCTGTGGGAAATGTTTCCAAGCTGGTATTCCAGTGGTGTTTTAGACCCTGCTTGCGGAGATGACACTGCAGCATCTGAAGGGACTCCCAGCTATGCCGAGGAGACCTGACACTACCTTGCAAAGACTGGCAAATACAGAAAGTGTGGATGGGTGGTTCGCTGGTAAAATGTTTTGTTTTGGTTACTAATACTAATAGATGTATGATGAGCTGGTAAAATCTCTTGCATTCTTAAAATCAGTGATAGTAGGATTGTTAAGTGTTGTCATTCGGTGGTGCTAGGAGTAGCTGCCCAAGGTTTCTTAGCTGATGTACGAGATCCAGGGCTTTCACTGAATCCTACTCCATCCCCTGCCAACGAAAATGGGGAATAGGGAGTTTTGGAGTCTCAGTTTTCAATAAATTTAGATCAATCAAAGCTGCATTAGGAATATTTTTGCTCCATGCACCTTCTCCATCCAAGCTGAAGACCATGTTTGAACTAAGCGACAACTTGGACGTTGCAGCTGATGCCCCACATCTGTGCCGAGAGCCACGTATGCACATCAGCCCTCATCCTGCCCTGCCTGAGACACCGTTGGTGTATTCACTGCTAAAATCCCTGAGAGAGCTCTACAGGGACCAAATCTAAAAAAGGGCTTGTCTGCATTGTGCACGTTAAACCCCTTGAGAAGTGGGATTTTGGGTCCTGTCTAGCTTTTGCACAGTTTTCTGCAGTATAGAGCTGTATAATTACATTCTGTTGAATCCATCCAGTTACTCCCTTCTGGCACGGGATGCTCCTGGATTGATAGAATGTAATTAAAAATCTGAAGGTTCTCATTCATTTAATATAACCTTTCCTGTCTTTTGTCCAGTGTTGAGAGCTTGCCGTGTTTCCATGGGGTTTTTTGGTTTCTTACTTACATAGGGGAAGAAACGGCAAAGGAAAAGGAAGCCAGCTAAGTAAGCAGCATGTACAGAGCAGAACTTAAAAGTGGCTCAGGCTTGTCAGTTAACAGCCCTGTCTTGGGAGGACAGCACAGCAAATGACCCCAAATTCTTTGTATATTAGTTCCTTATGTTGTCATAGGAGTTTGGTGTTACACCAGCACTGGTTTTCCAACACGGGGTGCCTGGTCTTTGCTTCGAAACAAACCCTGAGATAATGACGCCACTTATTACATCACTGTTACCAGCTGGTTTCACCCTGTCAGGAAATAACCTGACATCATCTGGTATATGCGATCGCTTGCTGCCATGCAAAGGTAATTGCTCACTGACCCAGAGAAGACGTTTCTTTTTTTTTTTCCTGGAAACTTATTGTGTGCTTTGAACTGCCGAGAAGTACTCAAGAAGACGTAAACGCATGAGTTACTACAGGCTGCACGCCTGGAACATGTAGACTATCTCGACATATGGAGTAAATCAGCACGGCTCCGCAGACTTCGGCACAGCTGCATCTGTTACTGCTCGCTGTAACCCTGCTCCAGACTGCAGGGATGGTTGTCAATGGACAGTGGATAGAAAAAACCTCCATTCTTTATTCCCTTTTCATAGCTTTACACTTTATGAACAGAATAAATGTGCTACAAGTGGAGGTGAAATTGTAAATTATTTTTGCCTGTATAAAATTACTTTATTTGGACATATCCTAAGTTCCCTCTGATTCCGCTTGGTTCCTAAATCAAGTAGTTGATTAATGCACGCACTTTGTTACTGGCACTCAGAAATACATTAGTGATTAGTTCAGAGATAGAGATCGGTGTTTTAAAAAAAACCCACATACGTGCACCTGCACAAAAACAGGTCAGGCAGAACTGGCTGCATGAAAACAGGGTGGGCAGCACCCCTGTAAGCCACAGGACTATGGGAAGAGGAGCTGCTTTTCTGTTTCCGTGTGCCAGGAGAAGCAATGCTATCAGGCTTATGTATGATGGATCAGAGTGCAGTGGTATTGCTGCAAGCAAAAGTAATGAATTTTAATCAACTTTACTGGCTGCCTTAAAATTTGAGTTGAAAGATAAATGTGAAAAACAGGCAGCCCATATTGTTTCTGGAACAAAACTGCCCCTTTTCTGTTGATTAAAAGAATTTTTCTTTTAACTTGATAATCAAAAATACTTCAATCTTAGTTCTGGAATTTTTTAGGCTAACCCTTCAGGTCCTGGGTGCCTCCCTGAACCAAGTGTCACCTCATGGCCACCCAGACGGCTGACCTTGATTGCGGAGACTTTCCAACCAGCAGGGCTCATCGGCTGTCTGCTTTCAGCAGTTTTGAAAAAGATGGTTTTAGGGCTTTATTTAAATACTCCTAATGGTTTAAAAAAAAAAAAAAAAGAAAAAAGACTTGCCTGGTGAAAACTGGTTAGTGGACTGTCCAGGGAGTTGGAGTCCGGTTTGTATTCGTTGGGGAAATCTGGCACAGCCAACATGCTTGTCCTTTCCCTCTGTTGCTCCAGGGCTGCTTTTAAGGTTCTGTAGTTGCCATATTCATTTGGGTATTGGTCTTCCTAATTAAATATCAGTGATTTGAATGCCGACATTGTCTGCGGGGGAGACATCTAAGCTTTGGGAAGAAGTGGGCTGAAACTACCCGCTCATGTCCCTGGACAGAAACACACACCCATTGTCTTATTTCCAGCCGCTGCCAGACTGGTCCAGATTACTTTGAGTAATTGAGAGTGCTTTCCTCACTCCTCTGTACAGAAGTTTCCTTCAGGGGTTATCACAGCCACTTTTCCTGTTTTGCCATTAAGTCAACCCTGTGCAGGAATAACTTTGAAGGGTTGTATTTAAGGCCAAACAACTTTTAAGAAAGGGAAGGGGAAAATTAGCCTACAAGCAGCGGGGAGGAAAAAAAAGGGTGGAAGACTCCTGAATCGCTCCTCCTCTCTCAACCACAAGTGCCGTGTTATTTTCTCTTAGCATCTTCTATGGTTCAACTCCACACCTAGTTCTCATCTCCTCTGATAGCTGTGGGTTCAGCAACTGCTTTGTATTAGTGACTAGTTCATTGCAGCTGCAGGAGAGGCTTATTTGATGCTCTGGGAAATTCTTGCTGCTTTCAGTAGTGAGAAAGGCAATATATTTTGGGGGCCTAAATTGGTGTGAAAAGGCACATACAAACCTGCTAAGTACAAATTCCAGCTTGTTTGTACTCTCAGTTGGTTACATCCTTGGCTAAGAACCCAAATATTTCAAGAATTTGGGTTGAGGTATATGCTTTCCCAAAAGAGGTATGAAGTTAGATTCCCCTTTTGCATCAATGGGTGCAGTTTCTGTAAGGTCACCAAGTATTTGCTTGAACCAGAAACGTCAATTCCTTCAACGCACGTCCAGAGACTTTGGGAGGGGAGGCGATGCTTTGCTCTGGTAGGAGAACCTGGTGGCTTCTCCTTCCACAGCTGAGATGACTTGGCTCTTTCTTTGATCGGAATACACTTGCTGTAAAGGAAACCCACCTTATTTTTGTGCCCCTTTATGGGAGCCAGGATGCCTTATAGTGCCACGCTTTGCTGTACTGAGGCCATTGGTGCTACGCCTGCTTACCCCAGTGCCTGATTTTTTTTTTTTTCCCCTGAGGCCTTCAAAGCATGTACGTATGCCGAAGCAGAAGATTAGTTTCACTAAGGAGGCTCATTTCAGATGCAAATGCTCTATGAGTTGCTGCACAAATGAAGCCTGCCTGATTTTTAATTTTTTAAAATTTTATTTATTTATTTTAATGCCCCGCTGGAAACACCCTCTGCTTTGCTTTGCTTGCTCCACCTTCCCATGTTGCTGTGCTGGGGGTCTGGAGGTCGGGGTGGTAGGAACACGTTTGGTGGTATTTACCAGTTGTCGTATTACGCCATGGTGGGATCAGCCTGGATGGGTGGTGGGGCTGTTACTGTTCCTGATGTTATTCCTGGTATTATTGCCCTCTAATACTGAAGGAAAAGAGCATTTGCTGATGCCTGGAGGTGTCCTAACATATCCAGACGGCAGGTAATCGGCTGCTTGGGCAGGCGGATGAAGGTCAGGGGGTGCAGCGCGTTGGGGTGATGGGGCGGCATGCAGGCGCCGCAGGGGGAGCAGTTGGTAATCCCTGTGCATCCCTTCCCTTGCAGTTACCTGGCCGAGCAGTGCTGGAATGGTGGCTTTGTCTACCTGATCATGTTGCGCTGCATCAAGTGCAAAGCCCCTCTTCTTCCCTCCAATGGCAACAACAGCAACAGCTGCGACCCCAAAGCCAAGCCCAGCCCCGAAGCCGGCGACCGAGCCGCTCAAAATGGGAAAAGGACCAGGAAGTTTGGGGTCATCACCAGAACGCCAGGGAGCAAGGAGAGCAAAGAAAAGCCGGGCTCGGAGCACGGGAACGGCCACTGCACTCCGATGGAGGTGGAGGTTGCTCAGCCAGAGACCTCCGAAGCAGAAAGCAACGGGGAAGAGCAGCTTCGGGGCCCGGGGGGACAGTACCGGTGCCGGCTGTCGGACGGCGGGGTGCCAGATGTTGGCGACCAGTCTGCCCAGGTACGTTTGCTTTGGGTTTGTCTAGAGAAGCAAGCAGCAGGCGTGCAGGTGAATTAAAGGAATTTCCTGAGCAGTTTCCCTGGTTTTAGCGCACCATCCTTGGGCTGAGCCTCTGTTGGACAGCCCAAGCTGTTGGGGAGCTGAGCTGTGGGATGGGGTGCAGAACAGGGGGGCAGGGGGGCTAGAGAGTTAAATAATAAGTGTGAGACACCTCTGTCATGCTGCATCTGTGATGAAGGGGAAGGTCCTTACATCTCTGACCTGTCAGGGTTGGCCTCAGGATCTCTTCTGTTGAGACAACGATGACCTTACTACACCAGGGTAGGAGGTGTCAGTGGAAGACTGTCATTTTGTCCTTTGGGGCTTCATGTTTAGCTCTCTCTGAGCTCGATGGCACCTTAAAGCTCTTGTTAAAATTGGAATTTAAGCTTCCCTTCTTCATGCACCAGACCATGGTGCATTTATTTGTGTTACAAAACTTGTTTGGCCAGTGTTCGAGGACCACATGGAAGTTATTGTGAATTTTGCTCCAAGCTGATGAGATGGACGATTTGTTAATGTTTGGGACGACAGTGGGATTGGGGCTTTCATTGCTTCTCTTTTCATCCTAATGGAGATCTTGGGGTTTGTTGCCTGGCTAGAATTGCAGCGTTGCTGGATGGAGAAAAATAACCCGAGCCTTGGTCAGGTTTCAGTGTGCATCTATCACCCGAAGAGCTGTCTGCCAATCTTTCCAGAGACACTGATAGTATAAACAGATGAATGCTGCTGAGTTAGGCTTGGGGCTTGCTGCAGCAGCTGGTTTTGGTTTTAAGACTTCAAAGCTGGTGACAGAGTGTGAGTGGACATCTCATCACTGAATTCTGTTGAGGAAAGCAGGGGTTTAAACGTGGCCTCTGAATTTGCGATCCCCAATACTACGGCAGGGTGGTGATGATGGTGGTTCCTAACTTAAACTAACTTAACTTGAAATACATTGGAGAGGCTAAAGCCAATTTTAAAAAATGCTGGTCTTAAAGCAGCGTAATTGAGAAAACCTGCTCTTCCCATCAGTGAGACATGTTGGATTTCGTGGTGCAACAGGAAGGGGAGGATGTTCGTGTACTCTTTTTTGCAAGCCTTGTCATTGCAGTCTTTCTGAAAGAAAACATTAAAAGTTCATAAATAAATAAATACATAAATACTTCGGTATTTTGAAAGCTCCGGTCCATATGAAATCTTCTTTAATCTGTTTTGGAGATGTTTAATTAAACACATGTTGTAAATGACGATGATCAGAGTTTGTTTTGAGGAAGTGGAAAGCCAAAGAGAGAGTGAGTGAGAGAGAGAGAGAGCGAGAGAGTGTGTGTGTGTGTGTGTATGTGTGTGTGTGTGTAAAAAGAAACTCCTGATCCAGAGCCATCTCGTGCTAGTGTTACCTTGATGTTTTGAATCATTTTGGTCTGACATGTAAATTGTTAAATTCAGAACATATATGTATCAATGTGAGCAATAAATACAATACATATACATACAATATAAATACAATACATATACAAGGTAGCTTTGTAAAATGTAAAAGCGTAGTTGAGTCAGTGGAAATTTAAGAGCTATAATCTGTTCAGTTGTGGTGTATCTGTCAAGAAGCCTGTTGGGAGGCACAGTCATTTAGTGAAATTGCTTCTCTCTCTCTGTTAATTTTTTCCCCCTTGTTAATATTTTGCTTAGAGATATGACCTCTGTATGTGTCAGTATTAATTACATTTTCCTGACATCTGAATGAGAAATGTGAATAGCTGGAGCCTCAATAGCATGCCTTGCTCATCTTTTGCTTTTTAAAGATGAGGGGGCCTTATAGAAGCCCATCACTTTAGCATCTGTGGGGTAACTGCAATCAGAGTAATGAGTGGCTTATTTCAGTTTCCTGATAAGCATTGAATAGTGACAGTGAATAAAATGTTCAAAATTATTTGAGTCCTGTTTTTTTAAAAAAACATGGAAAAAAGGCAAGGAATAAAGACTCTTGGGAACCTCAAATCTCACTTCCAGCTCTGTTTTGAAAGCGTGACCTGGCACTCAGGCATGTGAGATCCAGTCGTGTCGGGAGCCTTTTGAAAACGGCATCCAGGACGTCGTGTCAGAAGTTGCAGCCTCCTTCCAGGCTTCAAAGCGCAAGCCAAACCTCTCGTAGCCGTGGGATGAGTTATCTCTTGCCGAGCAGGGACAGGGTGCATTGGCAGGGCACTTTCTCCATGGGGAAAGCAGCTCCATCCCTGCTGCCTGCCCCGTGCTCACCGTCTCCTCCACGCGTTGACTAATTGAATATCCAGGGCTGTCAGCCCTGTGCCTTCGGGGAGCACTATATTCACTTGGAGAGGACAAGAGCCAGCCTGCAGCGGGCTGGAGGTCAGCTGTGGGTGGGAGGAAAGGCTTCGAGGAGCAGCTCGGCAAGTGACGTGGCTGCGGGAGGACCGCCCTGGTCCTCCCCACCGCCCTGGTTCTCCCCACCACTCCTTCCCCCTCCCCTGCCCCAGGATGCAGGTTGGGGGTTTACTGGAATTGGAATATGAAGTCCAGGAACATCTCTTTTTCTGCCTGTAGAAAGTCAGTTTGAAGTTGTCGTAATGAAAATGGGAGAAGAGGTTGGGTCAAATCTGCGCATCTTCAGCCGCTGCTGTACTGAACCCAGCAGCCAGCTCATGGCCAGTGCCTTGGGGATGTTGTGCTGGGAGTGCTTTTGAGGCATCCACGTGTCTTCGGTGTCGTTTGCTTTCAGGGTACCTACGCTCTCATGGGCGTGGGGTTGTCCTCCCGTTCTCTCGCTGCGTGCTGCTAATAACAGCAATGCTGAGTCGTGAAACGAGAGGCGAGACGGATACTGTTTGTCAAGTGAAGCTGCCAGGAGATTCCTGTGTTACTGGTTTGCATGCATGTGTCCGTCCCCTCCTTCAGGCTTGCTTTCATCTCCCAGATCTTGGTCTGTCTCTCCTGTGCACTTGGCATTGTTACTGCTACGTATAAAGATATCTGCCAGGCTGTTTGCTGGTATGTAACCCTCAGTAAATATTGTACCTGCCCATTAGCAGGCGGCATTTAATGTTTACAGGTGGTTAAGTTATGCTGCAATAGTTTTAGGATGAACCTAAATGCCCTTTGAAATGTGGGGATTCAAAGCAGCAAGGCTGTGTCTGCCTGGCAGCAAGATCTGGAAGGTGTGGAAACCAGACCTGACCTTGGAGGGGACCCAGGCTGGCTGCAGTGGGAGTCGTGGGCAGTGATTTAAGACCAGGCAATCTCTGAGATGGAGTAATGATCCATCACATCCTGGGAAGATCAGGGAGCTTAAATACAGAAATCAAAGTTTACTTCTTTTATTCAGTAGCCTGAGACAGAGCGGTGTTTTGTAGGCTGGTAATTACAAAGGCACAGATGAAAGAGGAGTGTGGGGAGGGGCTGCTGGAGGCAGCTGAAAAATGGTAAAGAAAAGGAAACTGTGAGGTTTCCTCACAGTATACCGATTTTGTGGTTTCATTGTGTTTACCGGTAGGACGGAATCCCTTGCTTTTGTTCTCAGTTTCTCTGTCACGGTGTTTTTGTGAGAGCTGTGGACTGCTTTCCTTGGCTGTTCAGCCCCTAGGGAGTGCCCAGAGGTGGCCAGGTACAGCTGGCATGGGCAGGGATCAGAAATAGGACGGTGAGGGTTGCAAGGACCAGGCTGGGAGTGTAGTTTTCAAAGGAGACTTGACCTGATCCAGGCCTGGCTGGCATGACAAGAGGCTTTCATTGATGAAGCCAGAAGAAGCTTGGCTGGAGATGAAGTGCACCAGAGCAGATGGGCCACCTTTGCTTCCTGCGGCCCCAGCAGAATGCTCTGAAAAGTCTACACCAACTGCTGAAATCAAAACCAAGCACCCGCTTGAATCCTCTTGCTTCTGTATAAGCATCCGGATTAGCAAGGGCTTGAAATCCAGATCCAAATTTAGCAGTCACCGGTGGAAACTGTGTAAAGGAGATTGGGCAGGGTGAAAGTGCTTTAATAGGGAAGAATAGCAAGTGGAGAGGGGCTGGGCATGGCAGCATGTGGGCATTTCTCCATGGGGAGAAATATGTGGTGTGGGAGGGGTGCAGGGTGTGCACCAGGTCTCCCCGGGTGGTGGTAGCACCGCAGCATGGGGCCGTGGTGGGATGCCTTTCCAGGACGGAAACAAGTCAGTGTCTGGTGGCCCCCTAAGGTATGTCTGGTGTTCTTCTGAAGTTGGTGTACCATCATCTTTTGTTTGGGCCTGTTACTGCTTTCTTACTAAGATCCCTTGTCTTGGGAAAGGCTGAACGCTTTTGAATTGCATTTTGCTTTGTAGTTAGGAAGGGCTGACAGCCTTTCTAGAGCAATATTTACCAATTAGCATTGGTAAATGCCAGCCTTACCTTGCGTTTTGGTTAATGGAAAATGTTCCTTATCTTGCCGAGCAGAAGAGGAAGGCTAATGGCACGTTACAGGAATGAAAATATAAGGCTTAAAGTAATGTAAGTAAAGTAAAAAGGCTTTAAGCGTTTTACTATTTTTTTAAACGTGATGGAGAAAAAAAAATTCTCTTCCAGTTGCTGTACCAAAATGAAAACCTTGCTGTGAGCAAGGTACTTAAAAGGGTAAATACTCACAGCTCCACTGAAGCTAAGTTGCTTTACATCAACTTTTTTTGGCAACCTAAGCAGCAATTATTGTTTCATCAAGGCTTTTATGGGACTCCTGTATGATGCATGTTTTAGACATAAATAACTCTAGTTTTTAATGTAGATACCTTTAGTCATGTAAAGGCCTTCCTCAGAATCTGCTTCTGTTCTTAACATCTTTTTATCTGTTGTGTTTGCTTCCAACTTTCATTAACACGAATCCTGGGGCTATCTACTGTCTTGAAGTTTTAATGTGCGCTTGATAAGCACGTCTTCCCTCTCTCTTGCCTGTTTTGGGTTCTAAACTCTCTGAGGGACAAGGGCTGTCTTTTAATTGTAGCTGTACTGCACTGGCAAAACTTGGCCTTGCTTTTGCTTGAGGTTTTAGGAAGTGCTTTGATGTAACTACTAGTGAAATTACAGTTAATTTTTTTTGCTGCCAGTTATGTTCCACCTTGCCGTAAAATAACCATCGTCACAACTTTCTAGGGTTAAGTCTCACTCGCTGCCAAATTTTTTCAACTGACTTAAGACTTTGCCTTTCTCTGCTGTGATTTAAGCGATAGCTACTGCTGTGATAGCTGTAGATTTTAATTTTGAGTAGTGATCTGTCCTTTTCTTCTGTTTTTGGATTGAATTTTCCAAGGGTGCAGTAGAGGGTTGGGCATAGGGGTAGTCTGGTAATGGATAAGTTGTAAGGAATTAGATTTAATGTGTCATCTTGACATGGGGTCCCCACTCTTGGAAGTGAGCTACCCCCAAAGGCAGCACGGATACGCACGAGGTTATGTTACAGGAGGTCTCAGCCACGCTCAGCTATCACAAGCCGTAGGTGAGAGCACCAGTATGAAAGCATTTCCCACCTGCACAGAAAGTGTTTTCTTCATTTTGCATATGGTATTAAAGATACAACAAACCCACAACTGGACTGCCGAGGACTGGCTTTAGCTGAAATGTAGGTTGACACCATTCTGTGTTTTAATCATCAAGTGCGAATGTTTGAAACCAAGTGGATGCGCCTAAAAATAGAGTATGCTGTTTTGCTTAGGCGCTGTAATGTTTCAGGTGTTGGTTGGGATTATAAAGCTACATAGANGGTGCTTGCAATGGCTGATAAAATATTTAAAGCCCTTGCCAAGGAAATGATCTCAACAAGCAGTCTGTCTCAGGAGGTGGATCCCTGGGGGACACTCTGCTTTAAGTCCCAGAATTTTCATCCACTCTGCTGTGATGCCTGTTTTGTGTATTTTAATTATGTGTTTGTGCTTGGGGGAGGGTATGTTTTTGCTTTTGACTCTTCCCCAGGCTTTATCCCCTAGGATGCTTCTCTTTCCATGGGGAAAGTACTCGCATTTCAGTGAAAGGATGCCAAGTGTCTGGCGGCTGTTTGTCCAAACAAGAGGACTTGTTAGATCAGCAGTGGACACTTGAATGCAATCGCAGTTGTGTCTGTGCTGCTGGCTCCTACTTATTTTGAGGACATGGAAAGTTCACACGGTCAGCACTGTGTAATTCATATTAAGGGCTACTTGGGTTTGGTTTTTTTTTTTCCCCTCTTTCAAGTGGTATAGGAGACACCCACTGCGTGGCTTGCATCATCTGGAGGTAGAAGCCAAAGGCTTCCGTGGCTCGGTGCTAAGAAACTTTCATAGGCAGTAGAGATGGACAAAGAACTCCTGTCTNAGAGTATGCTGTTTTGCTTAGGCGCTGTAATGTTTCAGGTGTTGGTTGGGATTATAAAGCTACATAGACTTAATTTTTGAGGCAGGGTGCTGAAACCACTGAGCAAACCCAAAGGATCCCTGGCACTGCCAGGTGCTAATACCAGTCCCCTGAGAGACCCCTCTTCAGCTGACACAGGAGCGTGGTGACTTACTCTAGGGTGGGCTTCAGTCTACTGCAGGCAGCAAGGGTGTTTTCTGAGAAACTCCAAAGTAACCAACCAACCAACCATTCCCAGTAGCCCAGCAAGAAAATGNCCCCTAGGATGCTTCTCTTTCCATGGGGAAAGTACTCGCATTTCAGTGAAAGGATGCCAAGTGTCTGGCGGCTGTTTGTCCAAACAAGAGGACTTGTTAGATCAGCAGTGGACACTTGAATGCAATCGCAGTTGTGTCTGTGCTGCTGGCTCCTACTTATTTTGAGGACATGGAAAGTTCACACGGTCAGCACTGTGTAATTCATATTAAGGGCTACTTGGGTTTGGTTTTTTTTTTTCCCCTCTTTCAAGTGGTATAGGAGACACCCACTGCGTGGCTTGCATCATCTGGAGGTAGAAGCCAAAGGCTTCCGTGGCTCGGTGCTAAGAAACTTTCATAGGCAGTAGAGATGGACAAAGAACTCCTGTCTTGGAATAACTTTTTGATAAAGGCATTTAGGTTTCTTTTCTCCTGCTTTTGATTTGTCTTGGGGTTGTTTGTCTTGCTTGTACAGCAATGAAAACAAAACCCAAGGTAGCAGATGAAAGCAGGAGTCCTGCTGTCAGATCAGCCTTAAAAATAACCTGGTTAAGATCAGATGAAAAATATACTCATTATCCACTAATGAAATAATTGCTTTGTTTAGAATCTGCAAAAGTCAGATTTTGGCGTAATTTTCTAGTACTGAGTGATTCACGCTAGTATCTGTGATGTGAAGAGTGATGGCTTTTGACTGCATCTTGAGATTGACACGTTTGAGCTGCTCACCTGGTATGTGATCATGCGTGTTAATCCCCCAGCTCCCGATCCGTCTCTCCCACCTGCCTGCTGGGGAACGAGGATAGTGGGAGGAGGCACGATTTGACCCAAGGGCGGGCAGGCAGGCAGCTGGGAGCAGTGCTCTTAATGTATCCTGCATCAGCAAAGGGCACTGGGGAGCGGCGTGCTGGTGTGGCCGTCCCAGTGCACTCCCTGTCCCCCCTGCAGGAGGGTGCTGCAGTGGTCGTCGCTTGAAGGCAGTTGCTTATACGCTGCTCTGAGTGTGGTGTGTTTCTGTTTGGGAGATTTTGTGCTGGTTTTGTGCTGCGTTTGATCAGCACGTTGGCTGCCAGCTCCTATGAAGCCTATTGTGGTC
>VYXH01007037.1:8923-27836 GCA_013397275.1 Burhinus bistriatus | reverse complement strand
CGACACGAGGGGGAGGGGGGGGGGCGGGAGGTGTGTGTGAAAAGGTGTCCTAAGCATCGCTTATTACCTTGCTTATACTGAAAAGTTATTCTCTGTGGTGGGTAGATTTATTACTTACAATCTCTACAACAGCTGTCCAATAAGAAATATTTGATTGACAGCTGATAATTTGAAGCTGGTATTTTCTTTCCTGTGTCTCAAACGCTGCAAGCCCCTGTGGAGAGGGAAACGCTGCTGTGCGATGCCAGTCTGGTCCCTGCTGCAATAGCAGCTGCACTACCCCCATGTTTGAGGTCCCCCTTGGACAACGTCTTGCTTCTCAGCAGCCCTGCACAGCTTGTCCTTGAGTTTTGGCAAAGGGGTTTGAGNTGTGCATGTTTTCAGGCTCAAACTTTTGGTTTACCTCTTAAGACTCCTGGTTTGTTTTTCCTGTTTCTCCTACTTGTGGTCTAGGGGCTATATAACAGTATTATTATTTTTCACTTTGTTCTTAAGATAGTGGTGTAGATACTGACCTCTTTGTTCCTGTACCTGAAAAACTCATCTTACATTGCATTTAAAAGTTTCAGCATAGGGCCCCAGTGAACAGGTAAAAGAAGGACGTTCTCTTCACTTAATAAAGGCTCTGATAAACAACATTGGCCTAAAATCTGCAGGTTGCTGCCACAACGCTTGGGTTTGCCGATATATTTAGCAGTTCTCCTTCTCAGAAACAAGCAGCAATTCGTACATGCTCTTCACAGTTTGGCATGAAATTTTAATCATCTTTGCTACTTGGGCGTTTGCATATTGCGAGAACGTTACTTGTGTGCAGAACAGACCCAGGCAGAAATAGCTGACCCCGTGCCTGGTGACTACAACACATGGCCTAAAAATTGCCTCCAAATTGTGCATTTTGCTGTCTTACAAGCTTGAAAACTTCCCAGCGTTCCTCATAATTTTGTTATCCTGGTTCTTCCCCTCTCTGAGAGACTCCTGGCAATTGCCTTACGTGTCTGTCTTGCTTGTTTGCTTGTTTTTCTCTTTCCTTTTCTGCTTTGCTGATATCTGCCACACTTGTGTTTCCTTGTGCCCAGTCTTGCCGGTAGGGCTCATGGGAGCTAGTTTTTGGTTTGCATTTTGTATTTCTGTGGAGTTTGTAAAGCACTTTTTGGAAAAATACTNAAGGGGTTTGAGGCCGCTGGTTGCTTTGGGAAGGATCAGGGCATTGACAGCAGAACCTCTGCACGGCTCGGAAAAGCTGCAAACAGCCCTGCAAGGAAACCTCTATGTGCTGACCCTGCTCTGTGCTGCCTCCTGCTTTCTGCCTCCTTCGCTTGGACCACAGCTAACACAGCAAAAGCTCAGCAAAAACACGCGTCTAGCGTGAGCTATGCAGATGCGTGGTGATGGGCAGCAAGGTGCTAAAGAGATCCCTTCTGTACACTCCCAGCCCTCTCTCACTGTCCAAATCCAAATTCAAGGACTCTCTGCACGTTTTCTCTCAGCGAGAAGGTTGCCGCATATGGAAGATGGACATCCTGAAGGGGACGGACGGGCTGGGGATCCAGATAACGGGAGGCAGAGGGTCAAAGCGGTCCCCTCACAGCATCATCATCACCCACGTGGAGGAAGGTGGCTCTGCACACAGGTGAGGCGACGATGGTGCCTTCATGGGAGTGGGTGTGATGGAGCATCCCTGGCCATCGCTGTTAGCCAGACTCATGAGACAGGCGTGGGGGTTTTGCCCTCCTACAGTATGAGGGTGAGAATGTGGCGTTTTTGGCTTAAAAACTCATTTTTGTGATTGGTCACAGAAGCTTCTTCCGGCACGTTTAGTCCAAACTATGGACAGATCAAACACTTGCTTGGTGATGGAGCCTGACGGCTTGTGGGGCTTTTTTCCCAAGTCTCTTTTTGGAAGGTGGGCCTTTCCTGTGGGAGCGGCAGTGGGTGAGTGTGGGTCGTGCGACCCAGGGTGCTCATTGCCAGCCCTGGCCTTGCTCCCTGACAGGGGGGAGATGGGGCTCACTGCTGCTCCCTGATCATCTCCAGTGGGGCACAGAGGAGATTTGAGAGGTCTCAGCCGTGTTGGACAGGGTGAAATGGCCCTGGTGATAACAAAGGTTTCCTGGGGGCACCTTTCTGAGCCACTTTTTTAGGCAAATAACACTGCTCCGATTGATGCAAGCTTAGCGTCACCCAGATCACGTGGTGTGCATGCCTCCATGTCCCACCGTGTGCCACTGGATCCTGGCACCGGGAAAGGACTGCCCTGCAGCTCCATATTCCCGCTCTGTTTCCACAGGGATGGCAGGCTGACGGCGGGTGACGAGCTCCTCATGATCAACGGGCAGTCGCTGGTTGGGCTCTCCCACCAGGACGCCGTGGCCCTCCTTCGCTCGGCCGCTGGCCTGGTGCAGCTGGTGGTCGCTAGCAAGGTACGGTCCTCTCCTTGGTGGTCTCCTGAACGTACATCCACAGGAGATGGTGCAAGTGCTGCTTCGAAAGAGCATATTTTTGATAGGGAATCACATGTGCACATTTGTTCCCCTAAATTTAATGCGCAGCTATGGGAAATATATCTGTAGCTTCCATAAATCTGTGGCGAATCAGCAGGGTATGGACCAACTTAATGATTTGCTTGTATTGTCACTGTCGTTCAGTGTGCAAATGAGTCTGTATTTTTTTCATGCAGATGTTACTTAGGTTTTGGCCAAAACCATTTTCTTAAAATATATGCTAAATAAAGCAGGCTGTTCTCAGCCTCTTGTGCTTCCTGGCCGCACATAGGTCTCATCTCTTGTCCTATCTGTGTGCCTGAGGTCTCTTGATGATGTGATCTCTTGGCTTGAGTTCCTTATTTTGTCCTTGTTAATAGCGTGGAGTGGAGCTCTTGCAGATAAAGGAGCATGAAATTTCAGGGAAATGAGAGTGGAACTCATTTATCAGTCGGGCTCTTCGTTCTGCTTTCATTGCAGGAGATTGAGGGGATATTACACAATATTTTTTCCTTTGTTTAAGAAAATCCTGCCCACCCCCATTTGCTCTCCTCCCAGGACCACAGCCTGCTGCTCCCTCTCCTTGGGTTGATGCAGGTGTTTGCTGGGTGTCCGACCAGATCCCGAAAGCACCTGGGGTCTCAAAGAAGGACCTGCCTGCAGGTGGGGGCCATCAGGGCCTTTGGGGTGGTGGCAGGAATATCTTGGGCGAAAGGGACTGCTCATAAACCTGCATTTCCAGGTGGAATGTGCTGTGTCAGCAGACCACTGTATCAGTATTTTTAAAGTTTTTCTTAGCAGCTTCTTCAGGCTGTCCCAGCCAACCTGATGCAGGTTTCTGCAGGTTTAATGTCTGGATGCTCTACGGCATTCTGGAGTGCTTTATGCTCGTGTTTTTCAAGAAGAGGCTCTATCCTACCATATTCAAAGTGAGGAGCCCATAACGTCTGTAACGTCTCAGTTAGACAGTGAAGTTCATTGAAGAACTTCTGTAGACTCACAGCCTGGTATTAAACCCACTGGTGTTTATTCTGGAAACAACGTGCTTTGACCTGAATTAGGTATATTTCGTATTTCCTTTAGACAATTGGGTTCTCTGCCAAAACGCAAGGCAGTAAACTGCATAAATTTCTCCCTAAAATTGCTTGTTCATGTGATGACTGCATCAAAATAATCATCGCGAATAAGCTTACAGCATAAAACTTCATGTTCCTCATCAGGCTATGAGTCTGTTTGGCCTACGCTCTGTGCGCTTGGACAGCTTTCATGTCCCTGGGAGGAGGACTTGGAAAGGCCAGGGGTGAGGAATCCAGCCTATGCCTATTTTCCGGCAGTCTCAGAAAAGGTGTAAATAGGTGAAGTGTTCCCCAGCGGCTCCCTCTGGGCGTCATTTGTTGGTACAGGAAAGCAGCCTTGCAATTTGGCCTATTGAGTGCTCTTGAACACAGGATTTGTTCTGAAATCACTAAAATGAGAGTCTGTCTGTCCACTGCTTTCGGCTGGTGTGTGTGTTTGCCTCCTGGAAAAAGTGCCAAAGGCTGGAAACAGATCCTGAAGCATCAGCACTGAGCTGTTAGAGGATCAGTGGGTCAGCTTTCATTTTGTTCTCCTGCGTAGGGTGTATTATTCTTATGGGTGTGGATAGATAAATGTGTGAAGGGAACATCTGCACAGAGGGAGCAGGAGCACAGAGTGTGATTCGGGATGCAATGAAATGAGTAACGAGGTCTGTAAAATCTGAGTCTGCTTGCAGTGACATTTAATAAACCCAAAGTGGGGAGGAGCAGGCTGCCGGGAAAGTGTTTATTTTAAATTCTCCTTTATGAAATCTTAAGTGTTTTAGATGTGTGTTGGCCTGTGTTTACTATATATACACTTTAAAACCAGGTCTGCTTTTTATAACTGGACCATTAAAGTTTAAGCACATGGAAGCCTGTAACGCAGGGAGGATTACCAGGGAGCTCTCACTTGGGCAGGTGAAATGGAGCAGTTTCACCATGACTTTGGTGGTTTTCTGCACCCGATGTAACATGTTTTGTTGTCTCTTGGGTAGGAATCTGCTGAAGGGGATTTTCTGAAGTACCCATCTACCAGTTTGCCAGACTTGCTTAGCACTTGCTCAGTCCAAGACTCTGTCTCTGGCACTGACAATAAGGAAAACGAAGAGCCAGAAGAAGACGATGTGAAAGGAGTGAATGTGTCTCCTGAAAAACTGGTCACTGTAAGTGTGGCTTTGGTGTGACGTTTTTACTCTCTCCTTTGACGCCTCTTTGCATCTGTCACGTTCTCCTACAGCCTGGCACAGAGCAGGTTCTCGGGACAGGGCAATCCCACCCAGCCCTTCTTTTCGTGGGACGTGGGTGACAAGCTGAAACGGAGATGGCGTCTGCCACCACATCTGCTGTCTCTGCTACTGCGCTGCAGCAAAGCAGCAGCACAGGGAGCAGGAGCTCTTGTGTCCTCCAAGCTATGTGGCAATCATGGTTTTGTTTTTCTCTCTGCTGTTGGATTGTTTTCCACCCACTTCCACTGCTTTTGTTGGATCTGATGCAAAATCTATCACAGTGCTTATGCAGTAACACGCTCTTCTTTCCCCTCCTGTTGTAACTAAACTTCTTTATCAGTTTATGATCCAAGTCTTCAAGTTTTTATTTGCTCTGTTGACACCAACAGACACTTTTAGGGGAGGGATGTGAATTTCTGGCTGTGAACTGTAACTGAAGTTTTGCTGAATAAATGCTGCTGGTTGATAATCTCACTTGCATTCCCTTCAGGGCTGCATTAAGCAGAGATTAAGTGGATTATTGTTATTTATTTGTAATGTAGCAGCTCTCTGAAACTTCATCGGTGTTTTGGGCCTCTGTTGTATTGTACAGACAAAGAATAAAATGATGTTTGCTACTCTGAAGAGCTTTCAGGCTGGTTTTCCAGCAAGTGAAAGCAGGTGGATTCACTTGAAGCTTTTCTCTTTTTTTTTTTTATTTTACCTTCCTGTCTTTTTTCCCCCTCCCCCCTTTCTGCGGCACTTATAATAAATCTCTTAAACCTTTGGATGGCTCAGACGTGATGCTGGTTTGGTGATCTGTTCTGTTTTTGTTTTCTTACACTTTCCGTTTTCTGAGCAAAAGACCGCTCCCCAGGACAAGTCTTGCGCTGTAGTCTGGTGTTCAGTTCATACCTGCCCGACTTTCTTTGAGTCTATGCTTATAACAGTCCTCACTTGCACGCACCTCTTTACTGGGACAAGTTTTGGTATTTCTGCACTGTCTTCTCTTCTGTGTGCCTTTTTGAGGGGAGAAAGGGAAAAACAAATAAATCGGGGATGTTTGGTGTGCTGATGATGGTGTAGTGTTTGTGTGCTAACTTAAGTGGGCACCTAAGCATTCTTTTGGCTGTCAAAATACTTTAAATTCTTCTATATATCATGTTTCAAATTCTGGTAATTTTTCATAAGGCTGTGGCCCAGCGGTGCTTAAACATAAAAATCAATTTTGTCAAAACTTAATTAATTATGTGTGGCTTCAGGATGCAGCTCCCCGGTGTTCCAGTGACTCTTTCAGTACACGCTGGGAGTTATTTGTCACTTGGTTGGCTCCTGACATCCCAGCAAGGCTCTGCCCGGTTTTCAGCAATGGCTTTTTTTAGCGTGTGTTTCCTTTCTAGATTAACGTAATGCTAGGGAGAACTGGAGGTAGCTGAGGTGCAGGCCACCGTGAAGACCCAGCCGCACGAGCCTGCCCAGAGCCCTTCCTCGTGGACCTGAGTTTGGAGCCTGCCCTGAAGTCCATCCCAGTGCTGCTGTGGCTGGCGGTGGGGATAGCCTGATGGAGAGCCAGTTTGATTTGCCTGCCTCGCTGGCATTCTCGCCCCTGACGGCAATAGCTCTGTGCTTTCATAATTCATCGCTGCGGGGTGGAGGGGAAATCAGAGAAATCTGAGCACAATAAAACACATTAGAAGAATAGCAGGAAGATCTTTTTTTTCTTCTTCTTTTCTCTGTTTCTAGTAACTTTTTTTTGTTGGAGGGGGTGTAATTCAGAGGGGTGTAATAAGCTGTTGTTAACTCTCAGGACCTCATCTTTTTTTGCTTGGGCTGCACGTGAAATCCTTCCTCTTCTAATCCAAATTGCAGGATATCTTTGCATTCCCCATGTAATTGCCATCTCAGCCTTGGGAGTGGAGACAGGGCCTTCTGCAGTCTGGGGTGGGCACTCCGTGGAGTGTGGGCCCCTCAGCTCTACCCACAGCCTGACCCATCCTCATCAGATCAGGGCAGCCTGCCAGCAGAGCTGAGCCGAGCTGAGCCAATCCTGCATGCTACCTACAGGCAGGACATAGGAAGGTAAATGTATGGAAAAGGTAAACTTCACACATGGCTTCTTTCTACCTGGCAAGATGGGGGGGACTTTTCATGGCAAAACTTAGAAGCTGATTTCGAGGTCAGTATGAACATGAAGCATCACGTGACCTTTTTTTTTTTTTTTAATATATATATAGTCATACAGATTATTGCAAAATTGCTTTGGAAATTACTGTTCTTTGCTGCTCCCACTGTCTTGATGATACTCACATCTTCTCTTCCTCTCATATATATTCCATTATATTTATACTGTAGATAAGGGATGGCAGTGTGACTGGTGATTAAACCAGGAACTAAGCTGGACCGTTTTTAATTGGTGCAAATACAATTGTTTTGGAGTTCCAGGGTGGGTGGTACTCAAGGTCTGGACCAGGTAACTGAGACTGGGGTCTTAATTTAAGTGTCAGACCTCTTGGATTTGAAACTGATTCTCAACCCAGCTTTGGCCAGGAGTTATCTTTCTCACTGCCAGTTTCTCACCTCTGACAAGAGGTTAATGAATTTTCTTGTTTACTGTGCAGGACTTTGTAGAGACTTACAGGAATGCTGTGGGGTGCTGGGTGGTTAGGTAACAACAACTAATTCAGAGTGATTTATCATCAGCTGATGCTTCATTATCCCTTTTCTGACCAGTGTAGAAGATACTGCAAAACTTGCAGGAGCTCTTAGTGTTGTCTAAGGTCTTCTTTTGTTAACTTGGCTGTGAATATAGTTCAGTGCTGAGTATTCAGAACCATAGTTTATAGATGCGATGGACTTGCTGTTAATGCCTTAGCACCTGTTTGCTTAAAGGCTAAACCACGCACAGTCCTCAGGTGCGGATGGATCAATGTTATCTCCAGAAGCTCTGCAGAGTGCTCCTGAGAGATGGAGACCCTCTTGGCACCTCACCTATGCGTAGTGAGGTGTTCAGTGAAGTCATGTGTGAATTCAAAGGGACGTTGCTAGGGAGAGAAGATAATCACTTGAAACTAAGGTATATATTCAAGTCTTCAATCTTGTAGATATTCAGAACCCAGCTGGGCTTGGCCCTTAGCAACCTTATCTAGTTGTCTCTGCTTTGAGATGGGGACTAGACCAGGGACCCCCAAAGGCCCCTTCCAACCTGGCTTACTCTANCAAAATTTTGGAAAAATAAAAAAAAAAAAAAAAAAGAAAAGAAAGAAATCTCATTTCTAGGTGCTGGATGTTAAAAACTTTCCCTTTGAGCAAGTTCTTTAAACTGTTCAGTTCTGCGCTAGCATTTGCAGCCAGGGAAATATAACCTGAGCTAATCGGCTTCCCCAGGACACAGCAGAAGAATTTACTGACACTTGAAAACTGTAATTTAAGAGAAGTATCACTTGTAAGTCTTACTAGGAAGTCCACTTGTTGTGTTTCATCAATAAAAATTTCATAATACAATGTAATAGGAGTTCTGTTCTTACACAGTGTCCTTACGTAAAGCCCTATTTAACATGAAGCATATCTTAAAGTTCTAACTTTAATAAAACTTGTGCCACCAGGCAGAAAAAGGATTACATTAATATCCTTAAAGTGCATTTCTTTTAGAGCTAGTTTGGCCAGAATATTCCTTAACTTCAGATACAAACTACTGGGCCACAGAGCTGTGTTATGTTATGTTGTCCTGAGGTACATCGGGGATTTTAAACTCCCCCTCCAAATCCATATTTTGCCTTTGGCAGTTGATATTGCTATTTTAAAATGTCATTATTTATGTTCAAGTGAAATAGGATGATATGACGGTATTTGCCTTTGACAATTTATTTTTAATTCTGATTCACTTTTCCTAGTCTTTCTGTTGCTTGAAATTGAATCTATCACTGTACTGCTGGCTGGTGGAGCAACCTGGGAAATGAACTCTAAAGAGAAAACAGGTCTGCCAAGAATTTGCAGTGTCTGATGAATTTGGGGCATTTGGGATCCCAGACAGAGGCACATACAATTCTTAGTTGCTGCAAAGTTTTTTGCCCTTGTTTCTGCTGGTGCTATGTTGTTCAATATATGATGATCTGAGTACTTCTATTTTTGAAGTGTTCAACTTCAGTGACCAGCTTCATATTAATGGGCTGAAATTCCAAAAAATTACTAAATACAAGAAAAGGCTGCCTGCCTCGGCAGGTTTGATCTGTAGTTGCTGGAGGCAGGGAGGAACACCTGGGGACCATTCCGCTATACTTTGCTTAATCTTGTGCTCTCTCTTGGGTATCTGCTGCTCCTGATGCTGGAGGCAGGACCCTGAGCCAAGTCTATTCCATGCAGAATAGAATTACACAAAAGAGGAATTTCTTATTTGGGAAAGAAGGTCATCGCTATCCCTACCTGTTGGGGGGCAGCTGGGAAGGAAGGCGATTTGCCTCCCCATGCCCAAGCTGACCACGCAAGTGAGCTGCGTGGAGACAACCTCTGCAGCATCCCTGGCTGCGTGACCCTCTGCTGTGCGATGGTGAAACCCTTTTGCTCATGTTTAATCACTTGCGTTGACCTGAAATGCTTGATGTGTACCTTCACACAAGCTGTGGGTGTGTTGCATGTAGAGATGGCTGTGACCCAGCAAGGTCTTCACCCTCCTACAAGTAACAGAAACAGGATGTCTCCGGTTAAAGATTTCTTGTGTGAGCTGGATTTCCTTATACCTGCCAAAACCTACTTGTGTTTTTTGCAAGGCATGCAGCTGAAAGTGGGTAAATAAACCTGTTCTGTGAATATGTAGAAATGCATTTGTTTACACACACACGCCCCCTTCCCCATTTTTATATTTTTATCTGAGCTGTAGGACTGCTTAGTTATTTTTTCTCATGAGCTTTTCTGTCTTACTGGGGAATCCATATGTAATTACCTGTAGCCATACAAGCTTAATAAGGAAGAGAATAACAATGCTGTAAGTTTAAAAACACTCGGGGTCAAAAGTTCTTCTGGAAACACTGGGAGAGAATTTCAGAGAAAGCATTAGCACTGAGAAGGAACAGGAAGCATAACTCAACAATTAAATGCGTGCAGGGCGCGGCGAGGGACCCTTGTTACTTGAAGGACTTGAGTGTTCGTTCCCATTAGGAGACTGCAGTCTTGAAAGAGGTTGCTGAAACACGATTCATTCCTCAAACAGCGCTGCATGGCTGGAACAAAGCAAGAAAGAGCTTTGGCTGGCAGAAATCTGCTTAGCAATGAAATGCTTTACTTGTTGGGGTGGGGGGGGAGGGAGAAGATGAAGAGCCCGGTGTGAGGCTCGGTTGTGGCCAGCCCTTGTCCTGGAGAAGGGTTTAATAACTCCTTTCCTCTTCGTGGTGAGAGCTGGCAATGTTTGCAGATGCTGCCTCCGGCCAGATCGCCCTTGGGAAGGGGCAGGCGAGGGCAGGGTCCGGCCGCATCTTCGCATGGCTTGGAGCTGCTGCTCGGCTACAAATGCCGCATTTGTTGAAAGTCTGGCAGCACTGTACCTGTCTGAGATACAGTCTTGTCCAGCATATCCATGCGTCTGTGCCCGTGCAGTGCCCTTCACTCATGCTGTAGCTGAGCAGACACGCTGGGTCCTACAGTGACTCCAGAGGACTGGGGAAATGGAAGTTTTTAGGGTAAATGTGGCTAGGAGTTTGGGCAAGAGAAAATTACAAAATATTAGGGGACCAAATCTTGTTCACCCAGTGTGGCTGTTCTTGTGTTTTTTCCAGAAGCCGTATCACATTAAAATAAGCAATTGCAGTTCGTCTTATTGCCGGGGGGATGTTCAGTGATGGGCTGATGGTGGTGGTGCGTCACTGGCAAGGGCTTGAGGAAGGTGTGAGCACACATCCCCTGATTTTGGGTGGGAGAAAGAGTGGTGAAAGGCCCACAGGCGGGCAGTGTCCTTGAATTACTGTTTTTCACACGTTCTAAAATTCACCTGTCAAGGGGATGTTAACGTGAATGTGTTCTTCAGGTCAGGAGGGAGTTCCTCAGCAGCAGTTGCATCCTTCCCTGTGCCTGGCTCCCAGCCCTTCTGGGCCGTTTTCTATTGCCTCCATGTTAAAGGCAAGCCCAGAGAAAACTGTTTCACCCAGAGGCCAGTACTTTTGAAGGGTTCCTTGTAGACATGATGCAGCCTACAAACTCTGAAATATCTCCTGTTGCTTGGATTCGAGGAAGATAACCTTTTTGGCTTGACCATAAATACCAGCGCAGACAATGCCCAGAGTTAAAATTTTTGCTCTTCCCATGTGATATGTTTGAAAACCAAGTCAGCAGAGTAATAGAAACACAAGTTTATCTACAGTACAGGTTCTGCATGGTCTGTGTTTTTGTGAATGAGGGTTTTTCCCATAAAGCAACAGATACAGTACAGCCTGTCTCTCCTTTGGCTGTTTGGATAACTGCCCAGTTTTGAAGCAGATGAACTGCCTTTAACAAGCTAAAAATAACCCCCTCGTGGCACTGGAACAAGAAAGATGCTGTCACAGCCATGCGGTTCACATACATTCACAGAAGGATGATAAAGGCTGTAGGATTTGAGAGTTAGCATGAATCCTTACATCTGCAATTTGTTTATCTGCAAATTCTTGAGCATGTACACACTCCAGTCTTGGTTGGGCTCAGTTGAAACTCATTTGAGATGGGCTGTGCTTGAATAAATGCGGCCTATATAATGTATGAGGCTTCCGGTCCTTGATTCAGGTATGAAAGACACTTCATGCTTACGTATTCCATAGCCTCTCATGTACTTAGGATTATAAAAACGTGGTTTTGGAGCTGGAATCCAAAGATCTCCACGAGCTGTGTCATGGGAACACGTGCTGCAGCTGTGAGTTGACTTTGGTATTAGGAAGGTCTTGCTTCATTCTCAGGAGAGTTGTTTATTTTGAGGACTGTTTATTGCTTGCTCTGTCCCTCATCGTGAGTAAAAAGGTTGTAACTTAAAAAAAAAAAGGCAAAAGCACTTTATTGTTTGTCGTGGTGCATAGGCTCTGGATTTGTGCTAAGCCATGAATTGAGCGTTTATTAAAGAAAATAATGAAAGCACTGGACCAGCTTCCACACAACTTGAGTTCCATGTTCATCTCCTCTGTTTACCAGGAGGAATCTTCTGGGACCTCTGTGCAGCACATGGAGACATCTCGTGGGCAACAACTAAACTGCATGCAAATGTGTCATGCTTTTTGATGTTTGGGGGGAAAAAAAGATAAAGCATAAAAAAGAAAACAGCAGTGATCTGTTTGTGCACCATTTCAGAAATGCGTGCATTTGATTTCTTTTAGCTTAGAAGCTGTTCCTAGTGAAAATCATAATATTTAGCAGAAGAAGAGTAAACTTGTCCAAAAAGGATTGGGAACTGTTTAACTGGGAGCATCTTACTATTTCAAAGGCACCTGTTGCCTGTGATACCTGTTTCTTGGACAGTTTAGCTGCGTTAGCCATTTCCTGCATTTCTTCCTATTTAAAAGGATATTTTTAAAGTTTTTTCTCTTCAAAACATTATTATTAATTTTAGCAGCTCTTTGGAAACCTGAAAATGAAGTTTACTTTGCTTAACTGCAGCCCTGACCAGAAATACAACATTGCACCAGTGAGTCTTTGGAGGCAGCGCAGCTGGGATCCTGCTCCATCAGGAACCTGCCAGCGTCCTCTGGGCCATGGTCAGTGCGTTGGGGCTGCAGGCATCAAACACATTGAAGAAGGTTCTGGAGTGTCTTGTACAAAATAAATAGAGCATTCTGGAAGACGAGAGCAGCTCAGCTCTGCCACAGGGCGTTTCCACCCTGTTTGCTGAGGGTGCACGGGCAGATACTGCTGCTGGCTTTGTGCCGATGAGTGCCAGGTTATGTTTCTCGTGCAGGTTTGTGTGTGACTACTCTGTAGACTTGGTAAAGAGCAATAGAAGTAACCACTGGGGTTTTGTATCTCCTGAAGCTGACAGTAATGCCCTTTCTAGCAACTACTGCATTACAGTGAAGGCTTAGGGTGGCTTTTGAATGCAGGCATTTGGTAGAGTGATAGACCAGCCATTCTCAGAGACCACTTTAAAGGTTTTTTGTTTTATTTGGCATTTCCACCTATTCAGAAAATAGGGCAGCGCCAGTTCTTGACTCTTTATCAGACTTCCTGATCTTCTTGCTGCACATGAACTGGGAGTTTTCCAACACTTTCTTTATAATTAGGTAATGGAGGTCTCAGGTTCCCATCACCTTTGCCCGGGCAGGAGGAAGCACAGGCTGCGCCTGGTGGTACTGGCACGGGTAATTCCCAGAGGAGCTGCTGGGGACTGTGGCTGGTGCTTTGTTTCACCAGCAAGGCTAAATATAACCCAAACTTAAGCCCTCCTGGAGCTGTGCTGGTGGAGCCTGCCCTGGCCAACGTGCCGAACTGCCATCTGCCCCGGCAGCTTCATGCTGGGGGAGAAATCGGGACACCAGGTTTTTCTAAGATGCCAGTTAAAGCACTGAATTAGTGCTGACATGGAGTTGATGTTCCTCCTCTTTTCCTCCATCCCTGGCTCCATTTGGATCTCTGTGTTTGTGCCCTGACAGAGAGGAGCCGCAATGCAATGCTCTTTGGAAGAGGAGAGTCATAGGATCATGGAGTCCTATAGCTTACTCCAGAAATGGTTAAATCTGGGTTTAATTTGGTTCGGCTGAGGGTGTTGGGAGGTGCTGTGTTTCGGAAAGCTGCCCCTGGGTGTTGCAGCCCCTGGTGCTGTGTGTCCTGGCTCATCCTGCTCTTTCCAGCATCCAGGCAGCTTTGTGCATGCCCTAAAACAGAGCAGTAAGCCGTGGGAAACTCTGTGCTGGCCAAGATTAGAAAATCCATGTCCTCTGCATAGTTTGCAGTGTTAATTCTGGTAAATTACAGTGCTGCACTTTGTAATTTATCTGGGAGACGGATTCAATTAAATTGAAAAAGAGCTAATTTAAATGGGAAGGTATTTTACTTTCTGTGCGAGGGATGGGGGCCTGTGGAGCTCCCTGCCTACCTGATACATTTAAAGCTTAAAGCACGCTGTGCTCCAGAAAGCAATAAATAATTGCACAAATAACTGGAACAACTAGAATTATAATAGATCTTCGAAGAGAGTCTCCAAAACTTCTGGAAAGGCGTAAGCCTCTAAGGCACCAGCTAGTGTTGAGGGAGGAGGAAGGAAGACTGTGCAGGGACCAGGTGAAGCCGGGTTTCCATCGGGTGCTTCGCACCTCTCTCTGGAGACGCTCTTGGAGACTGGCTGGGTTTCTCCTGCCGGCTGCCTGGGGGTGTTCCATGGTTANCTTGATCCCGGAGCTACTTAATGAACTGGCAAAATGGGCTCTATTTTTAGATCTCCCGTCAAACTGCCGTGCGTGTTAAAGCTCCCTTTGTCCTTAAGGCCAGGACGGCGTTGGGCAGGATTTATTGGTTTAGTTTAATAAGAGACATACAGAACTGAAATAATAAGCTCTGTTTCCCTGAAAGTGAGGAAAATTAAAATGGCATGGTTAGATGTGGGCAGCCGCCTCAAGACAGTAATACGATACGTTCACGTGTGGCCAGGAGGATAAGGTGGAGCTGGGTTTTTCTTCTTGTCTCTGTTACAGCAGAGCCAAAAATTACAGCCGCACAACTTTTGGGGAGTTCTCACAAGCTTTGTGGATTGGATTTCTAAGTGTTTTCTGAGTAGGATAAAACTTGGTGGTTTATTAGACAAGCTCAGCAACTTAAAGAATATTTACTTCATTGTGAATGCTGAAGTGTCTTCCCCTACATGTTTATAATGAGCGTCAGAAAAGTATTTTTGCTAAAATGAGAAATAAACACAGACAGAGGTAATTTAGATTTTTTTACTTCTTGTTGTAGTCTGAAGCCAAGCTGGATAACATGTAATTTCAGGAAGCTGCTGAGAATGCCTTGAGGCTTTCCATAGCATTGGTGTTTGCACACACATGCCCTTCCGTGGCTCATACGTGGGGTTTGGGGGTTTGCTGCCTGGAGGCTCACAGCTTACAGGGTTACGCAGCGATGAGCTGACGGCACAGGGCACAGTGAG
This sequence comes from Burhinus bistriatus, assembly GCA_013397275.1. NCBI lineage: Eukaryota > Metazoa > Chordata > Aves > Charadriiformes > Burhinidae > Burhinus > Burhinus bistriatus. Next base: position 13,012 of record VYXH01007037.1, on the reverse strand, counting down.
TGGCAATTGTCTCCTGTTCTTCCCCTCACCCCACTAGATGGAAATGTGTATGATTGCAGAATGCATCTGTACTTGCTACTGTTGCACAGTCAAAATAAATAAAAGCAAAAAAGCTCCAAACCTCCTGGAGTAGAAACACGAGATGGACTGAATCTTCCTGCCAAGTAACAAGTGATATAGGACAAGAGGAAATGGCTTCAAGTTGCACCAGGGGAGGTTTAGATTGGATATTAGGAAAAATTTCTTCACTGAAAGGGTCATCAAACATTGGAACAGTCTGCTGAGGGAAGTGGTGGAATTGCCATTCCTGAAGGTATTTAAAAGACAGGTAGACGTGGTGCTGAGGACCATGGTTAAGTGATGGTTTTGGCAGTGTTAGGTTGATGGTTGACTCAGTGATCTTAAAGATCTCTTCCAACCTAGATGATTCGATGATTCTGTGATTCTATGAATGGGCCAATCTTGAGCCGACGCTCAGTGTGGAAATTGGCCGTGGCAGCGGTGATTTCAGCACCTCTCAGTACGCTGCTGCAGGCTAACCCGTTTTTTCCCCCCATGCTCTGAGCTGGAGGAAACAGTCCAGGTTTTGGACTGGGAGTTGTGTGGTCTCATCAGGTGTAACTGCCCACGTCCATGCAGTCCACAGAAACAAAAGAAGCTCTGCAGCCCCGGACCTGAGCTGGGTTGCACTCAGCTCCAGAAAAGTAAGGCTGGACCCATCCCTGTCTGTTAGGATAGTTAAACAGCACGCCACCAAAACTGACTGCTTTGGTTAGGCATCCCCCTTGTTTTCCTCCATCCCTATGCTTCAACTATTTCTCCACCACAGATAGCACTGCTCCTGAGTACTGGTGGTTTTTTACACGTTTGAAACCACAAGCTCTGTGATTTTTCTGTGCGTTTGTGCAGCTGATTTCTACCTTTCCACAAGGCAGGAATTCCCACTTAAAAAGTGTATTTTTGCTTATATGATAAATTCCAGCATAGCTTTGTGTGATCCACACGGTCCCAGCTCACTTCTAAACAATTCTGCTGTCTTCTGGGTATGCTCTCAAGGGATCCTAGGAAGAGCTGGCAATACTTTGGCTATGGATCTTATGATTTATGATACGATTTCTTACAACTTTTCTGCAATGAGTCCCTCACTGGGATGGCCAAATTGTAAGCACTGATTTTCTCAGACTGTTGCAGTTACTTTCTTCTTTAGATGAATCTCATTACAAGGAGCTGTGAGATACTAGAAGTGGACTTTGAAGTAGCTGCTGCAATGCCTTGAAAAATCAACAAAAAACAGCTAGGATTTGCAAACTATGTGTAAATTATGTGTAGCTGTTCATGTTGAAGGGGGAGGAATAAAAAGCGGTTTCCATTTCAGCCAGTTTTATCTTTTCCTGAAGTTTTTACCCTTTGAACTTGTCCTGGTTTCAGCTGGGGTAGAGCTAATTTTCTTCCTAGTAGCTGCTGTGTTTTGGATTTAGTATGGAAATAATGTCGATGATAACATATATTATTTTAGTTGTTGGTAAGTAATGTTTATATTAAGTCAAGGCGGAGCATAGGCAGGAGAAGCTGGCCAAGGGAGTATTCCATACCATAGACGTCACGCTTAGTGCATAAATGGGGGTTGGCCGGGGGGCAGGAATCCATGATCACTGCTTGGGACAGGCTGGGCAAGTGATCATCAGGTGGTGAGAGCAATTATATTTCATCCCTTTATTTTGGATATTCTTTTACCATTGTTGTTATTTTTTTTTTCCCCTTCTGTTACTGTTCTATTGAACTGTCTTTATCTTAACTCACAAGGCTTTTGCTCCTTTTTTCCCTCTTCTCCCTATCCTACTCCAGGGGAACGGAGGCAGGGGGAGGGGTGAACAGCTGCATGGTCCTAGTTGCCGGCTGGGGTTAAACCACGACAGAACTGAAAATAGTCTAGACTCTGTGCAAAAGATCAGCTTTGGCTGTCTTGGTTTGGGGATAAGAGGGACTGGGGGATGGGAGGCAGGTTCTTAGGAAAATCCTGCTATTTTTAAGATTGAATAGTGGAAGTAGAAATCATTTTACGAGTAAGAGTGTTTAGTCATTTGGGTGGGATTTTTTTTTTTTAAACTGAATTCCAGCAGTTTATATAGTACATTAAAAGTATCATGCAACCAGGAAGTGGTTGTATTGGAAATTTTGTCATCTTTGCTGTGATCTGTTTGAATAATCGCACGGAGGATGCGTGATGGGTGATGGGGTGAAAATGCAAAAGAGTTAGTGTGCATGGGGGGGCGTGTGGAGAATCGTTGTGTAGCGGTGCATCTAGGAAATATGCCTCTTGTATCTCAGTAAAGGAGGCAGTGAGTGGAGAAGGGAGTCACTAAGGTCTTCCACAGGGCATGGGTTGAGGAGAGTCTTTGTGGGCTTTGCACATGGCGGCTCTGCTCATCCCTGACCGTGCGGGAGCAGGACACAGGGTGTGTGGCCATGGTGCTGTACGGTGTCATCTTGTATTGTCACCCGCACCTAGGCAAACACAGTGGGTAAACAGACTCCTCCTGTCTCAATGCGTTTACTCAGGGTGGTGGGGTTGCAAGTCCGCGTGTAAACTTAGGTTGAGCGTTTCCAGGCTTTTAAGTGCTTAGCTGTGCAATCTTTATAACTTGCTGTTAAATTAGCTTTTTATCCATTATGCATCGGTATTCAGCTGTGGACACTAACAATAAAATAGCACTTGTTTAAAGTAGTTTTCTCTATAAAGATGTGATGTCTTTGGAAGCTTGCTGAGCTGAACAAACTGCAATAAAAGCTACATGAAAGTTTTGTTAAAATGTGTATGGAAGCACCTGGACAAGGTGCTGTGGATGCTGGAGGCACTTGGGGGCATTAGTCTGGTACCCCTGGCCATACTGAGCTGTAGGTGTGTCTACCCATCAGTAGGATTTGCAATAGTGTCCAAAGGCATTGCTGAAAATTACTTACAGAAGCCTGTGCTGGCTTAATGCAATGACATGTTTTGGAAAAAAAAAGGTGATATGCAGTGGAAATTTTGCCCCTTTGTAAAAATGAGAGGAATTCCATCAACTTCTCTGGTTTACAAATAAATAAGTTTGTTGTTTTGTTTTGTTTTAAATTTTTTTCAGGTGATGGAAACTGATGCATCTCAAGATCCAGCTTGTGCAGAAGTGTCCAAAGGAAACAACCAGAGTCCAACTCTGGGAAGTGGCATACTGAAATACAGAAGTCGATCCCAAGGTAAAGCTGGGTTGGTAAAAGATAGGAATAGTAAGATTTTTATGTTGTGTATTTATTTTCACTCTCTAAAAGTCAGATAGGTTTTCTTTCCTTTGGAGATTATATTAGTTTAATTTGGAAGGAAAATCCCAGCTGTAACATGTTTGCATTCAGCCTCCTGAACTATTGTATGGAACAGAAAGAAGAAGCAAAATTTTGGAAGCTTCTTTCTTTTTTTTTCTTTTTCTTTTTTTTTTCCTTTCTCTTCTCTTTCTTTTTTTAACATTTACATTCCCTATACATTCCAGTGTGCTCTAATACTGAGGTGGGGGACATGTTTCAACATGCCATCGCCAAAATACCTATTACAGCAAATACTCCCCAAATTTTCTGTTGCTTTGTCACCAAGTCTTAACAGTAACCTGTGTGCAGAGCTCAATCATGTTCTCATCCCTAATACTCTCCGAGTCTCCTTCCCTTCTGTGTTCACCTTAATTTCCATTTATTCAGATATTTTTAGCATCCTCCAGGGAGCTCATCCGCCCGTAGCCCCTGTGGCTGTGTGTTGGTGGCTCACTAGGTATCCAGCCCTGGTTCCCGTGAGCGCTGATGCCCCTGGGCTGTGGGTGAGCCTGGAGCATGCCCCAGCCTGGTCCCGAGCCTGGGCTGCAGCGTGGGAAGGGAGGCTGCATTCAGAGATGGGCAGAAAACACAGAAATATAACTGTTCTCCTAGAAAAAGAGAAGGAGAGGTGATAGGAAAGGATTAGTTGTAGGTGCCAGGAGGGTTTGGGAGTGAAAGAAGTGCCAGGATGCCGGGTCCTGCCAAGATAGCTGTCCTGGCTGTGTGCAGCAGCGGCAGCCTGCGTGCCCAGGG
>VYXH01007036.1:309963-402336 GCA_013397275.1 Burhinus bistriatus | reverse complement strand
TTCTATGATTCTATGACTATTCTAGAAGTATGAGAAATACAGATTTATATGAACTTACATATTTTATGTTTTGTTAAAAAATACATTTTTCATTTTTTTTTATTATAACCGGAACTGAAAATGAGAACACACAAAATTTGGAGGCACTGGAAACATCTATGCACCAAGTTACAGTTTATATTACTAATCCTCAGAAGTCCACCAGAGAAAGCAGCGTATCCAACTGAAGAGCTAAATTAATATAGCTACCCACTTGTGCTCTTTAACTGAAAGAAATATAGAAAATGAATTGTCTAAACATGTGTAATCTCTTGTTTGAGATCTGGCAGCAAAAGGGAAAAAAGCTTATAAAACTGAAGCACAAGTGATACATCATAAGAAGTCTTTACAAGGAGCTTACAGCACAGTTTAGTATCTACACAATCTCTTTAATAAATGGAATTTCCACTGATAGTTTACAGATTTCAGTGCTGTTATCATCTCATCCAGTCTTTCTAAGAGACACTGCTTATGTAAATAAGGATTAGTTGACAAAGTTAATTATGGTAAAAGAAAAATGATTGTTAAACTTGGGATGAAAATGTCATCTAGAAAATGTCTGTTTGCTGCCTTCTACTTGCAGATGCTAAGACAGTTTTAATTAGGACCTTGGATATTCCCAAAAGCTCTTTTCTGGAGTGTGCTGTACATGGTAGAGAGATCCAAACTTCAGAAACATTAAGATAGGTACCAGCGGAGGGGTAACTACAGTAACATTAAATAATTTGCATTACCAAGGAAGATATAATAATTGAGTAAAACAAGGTGTCCAGCTCTACACAATGTTCCCATATAACATGGATTATCAGATCTGTTCCACATGGGAAACCTTTGTTCTCTAAACAGTCACTTTCCCATTAAAGACAGTTGTTCAGATGTCACATGCTTAAGAGTAGCTATAGATTTCAACAGGAAATAGGAATGCAGTTTTGGGGGTGAACAGAGCTACTCCTATCCAGTTGTTGCCCACTACTATTTAGAGGCATTTCAGTGGTCTTAATGAGAAAGTCAAGGTACTAACTTAATTCCACATCAGAAAAGGCAGTCCAGTTGTGGGTTGCTGTCGTCTTGCAACAGAGCACAGAGCTACAAGGTTGCACACTTCGATGATGACTAACCCAAAAATCCTTGCATATTTTGGCTCCACTTCAGGTATACCTACAGACTTTGCTGTTGTGATCTATTGGACTGAAGTGACCTGTGCAAAGAAGTACAGCTGAGGAGGAGTGCAGGAGTGTGTAAGGGTCTTACCGTGCTGTATACATGAAATCACTGCAAGTACGCCCTGCAGGAACCGCCTGGCATCTCAACGGGTGCTTTATCTGGTTAAGGACACAATTAGGACTACACTTCATTAGTAAAGGCTTCCTGAAGTTGTTGAAAGAAAATTAGTTATTGCCATTCACGCACATGACAAAATGACATGAATGTGCTGTTTGAGATGGGTTCTTACAAGGCTGTCAGGAGGGCACTAGTCAATCACACTCTCAGATGTGTGTGATTAAAAATGACACGTCTAGACTTTGTGAAAAGCATTTTCTGTATGAGTAGTTAGAAGAATTAGAAATATATTTTCTATCAAAAAATAGGTGATTAATCTGTATTTTAGAGGTGCAATATATTTAAACCTGGGGTAATTGAAATAGGATTTTTTAAAATTATTTTTTAATGTTTTTGAAAAGTCATGTTTGCAAAGTGTGTTCTGATCCCAACAGCGCTGGCGTGGATCAGAGAATTAGTGAAAGGCTCTTCAGATTATCATTCAATTTATACACTAAAAGGCATAAATATGACTAAAAATATATGACTAAATACATCATTCTTGATGGATGTGTCTGTTTAACCTTCAAAAGGTAGAGATTCCTCAGGGAATATATTCCAGTGTTGGATTAGCCTTACCACTCGCTTCCCAAAAAGTTAACATGATTCTGCCTTGCTGTGATTTAAGCCTGTTATTTTTACTATTATCTGCCACTCACGTGAAGTACAAATGATTCTTTTTCTCATTCCGGAGCTATATATGTATCTAAAGACTGCTGTTGTCTTCACAGACTGGTTTTTCTTCTGCAGGTTAAACTTAAGCAGTCTTTTTAATCTTTTGTCATAAGCCGTGTCTTCCTGTACTCCAGTTACCATCATTGCTTCTCTAGAATCTGCTTAGTGGCCCGCATCTTCAGGGTAAGGCATGGAAGGTCTTGTCCAAAAGTGGGAGAAGTGCTTCAGCTGAAACAATGCCAGTGCAAAGTGAAGCGGAAGGATTAAATAGTGCGGGAACTCTTCTGGGAGAGGGATTCTCTAGATTCATACACAGTAAACACAGCCAAGAATCTGGAATTATTTAATGTCCCTTGAAATTTAAAAGGAATTGTGTATCCGTGCCTTGCTATAACTTAGTGTCCTTTTCAGCAGATTACTTGGTGTGGAGTTAGTGCCATCTGGAGGTTAGGAAACATGGAGCTCTATATGCTTTCAGGCTGAAAAAAAAAAAAATCTCCATGCTTTATAAATGAAATGTTCTTACATGAATAGGAGCTTGAACCTGACAGATACTGGACATCTGCCACTCAGTGAAGAGTCTGTGACCCATAGCAAGAGTTGAGGCTGCTCAGTATGTCTCAGATAAGGCATGCAAGTGTAATGACTTTTCAGTATGATGCAATCACCAATAAATATGTAGCCTCTGAGTGGCCCGTGCAGTTTTTGGAAGCAGCTCTGTACAAGATAGGGGCAAGGAAAGATTTGATCGGCTTTCTCCTCTCCCTCTTTCAGATGTTTGAAGACAAACCAGTTCCTGGTGCGGTTTTGTGCTCACAAGACAGAGCAGAAAGCATTTTAGCTGAACAAAAAGATGTCTTCTTTAAAGAGTAGGTTCCCATTTGGTATGTCTGAACACAGTTGTCCACCACAATTCATGTCTGCACGGAGTGGAACCAGTCCTCTTCACCTGGGCTGGTTGCATGATGTAGTCTTCCTTCTTCTCTAGGTAGTTTAGCTGTCATCTTGAAAGCCTTAATCCTCCAGTTCTCACTGCATTGAGGAAGCCAGGTGGAGAACTGCTTGGTGCCGTGACTTCAGTGAGTGGGTTTTGGCTCTTCTTTCTACAGTGTCTTTTGGGTTTTTTTTCCAGAGACCAGTTGGATGTTGACAGTGGTCACAGTGTTCCTTACTACCTCTTGTGCTTTTGAACTGCCTTCTGCTGCTGAGGTCTAATCATAAAAACAAATAGCCTTAGTTGCAAAGCGTAAGTATACACATCTCCATCTCAGTCTGGTGAGAGATTGGAGCTTGTTGTATCAAGGCAATTCTAATGGCTTCTATGTTGATCTCCACCTAGGACTGAGCATGGTCCTACAGAAGCTACATGCAGTTCAAAAAGTAGATAATGTATGTACACTCTCCATGCTCTGCTGATCACTGCTTTTCCCCCTACAGAACAACAAAGTTTGCATAATGAAGATGCACTAGTGAACAGGCTTTAGGTATTTTGTTGACTTAGCTTGATGACAGTTTCCTAGGGCAACTACAGATTTTAGGAACTATGAACCTGTTATGTTCAAGGTTGATGATCTTAAGAGTGTAGGACAGGTTACTGAGGCAATGTGCCTTCAGAGCAAAATGTGAAAGCCTGCTTCCTTGTCAATGAGTTTCCATCGGTTAAACCAGAAAAAAAGAGTAAGAGAAGGGAATTTGAGAGCAGCAAATCTAAAGAAAGAAAAATGAAAACTAGTGTGAAAAAAATTGTGTCTCCCTCCCTCAGGAGGGTGGGGTGAAAAAGCACAGAACACATCTCACGTGCCTTAAATTTTATTCTTTAGAGCAAGCTTAAACATGCAGATAACAGAGGCTGATAAATCCTTGGCTAACTACATGAAATGCAACAAGCTGCTGCATTTTATTGCGCTGACTTTCAGAATTGAAAGTATGTCGTTTATGTTGGGACTCATCTGAGCAGGTCTCCATTAATTAATTGTTTTCAGGAGATAAAAATTCAGGAAGAAATTGCCTCTTGGCTGTAATATTTCTGATGTTACTGGCAACCTTACTGTAGACTTGCGTGGGAAGATGGATGAGATCTGTAGTGCTAACTCTCTGTATATGGCCCAGTCACCCCAAATACAGAGGATTGTCTCCTACAACATTGTTGGACAACATCCGTCTTTGCTTTTGAAAGAAAATCTATGCTAGACAGTAGCATTGGTCTCTCTGAGAAAAAGATTGAGGATTTTTTTACATGCTACGGAGTCTGTTGGCTGGAACCATTCAACTTACTTTGTTACTGTTATATTTTTACTGAAGCACTAGGAAAGCTGGAGCTCACCCTCAAGTTTCCTCTTCCGTGCTCCGCTGCTGAAGAAGTAATCCATGTTTACCAGAGCCCTGCCAAGTTCAGTATTCATTCGACTGCCAATTGTCTGGTTGGTTGAGTTGGGAACTTTGCTTGAGAACACAGGCATGTACTTTGGCAGTGGCTTCTGCTCCTTTTTCTTACCCTGGATAAAGATAAAACAAAGAGCATTAATAAGTTTTCAGAATTACATCCATTCCTTGCTACAAAAATACAAGTTACTGAGATTATATGTAATAACAGCACTTTTGCTTTTCAAATTAGAATTTGAATCTATTTTAAAATGTCATACTGAATGCACACGAAAGTGTTCAAGAAATAAAATAAAACTATTGTTTTTTCCTGTTGTCTTATGTGGGAATAGGATAACACAGGGAAATGAATAATTTTCAAATGTGTTGCATAAAGTGTCAGCTGGGACAGAAGTTAGCCTGCTCTAGAATGGTTGTGATGTGGGCGGTTTTTTTTGTTTCGTTTTTAGTAAGGGGCTTGGATTTCAGCATGATGACATTATCTTACAAATTTTCTCCTAGGAAGTTGGTTCTTCTAGCACTTGTCTTTCTATGGAGTTGTTAATACTGAAACAGATTGAACATACACACGTGCTGTATTTCTTTGTGGTGTAGGTAGCAGATGAAAGGCACTTCAGTTCTCTTATTTTTCCTAAAGATTTTAGTCTTAAAGCATTTGCCGATTATGCCTAAGTATGCTTCTGTTCAAAATATTAGCCTAGCTCAAATTGACGAAAACTAAAAAGAGCCTGGATTACGGCTGAATGTTTGTTCAAAACTTACCATTTGGTCATAGTCCTTCAGGAAACTCCAGTTCTGGTACCTTGGAATAGAAGTAAAAAATGCAGTGTAAAATCTTTTGTCTTTAAATAAAATATTAATATTGGTCATATTTGAATGCCTATTTAACTGCTGAATTTGATACTTACAGCCCAGCTCTTGCACCTGCAAACTCTTTGTACTGAAAGCTGTCTTTTCTGTGCTGAAGCCCAGGGTTTTCCTTATTCCCATGTCGAGCCCATACTAGATCAAGAGTGGGGTTTTTTTTGCTAAAAGAAGATGAGGATATTGTGTCTACAATGTATTCCATGTGTAAATGTAGATAAATTAGCAAAGTCCTGAGTCACTCTAGCAACCTTTTGTCCCACGCCTTGAGCCAGACACAACTTCTTATTTTTTTAAATGACCAATATTCTGCTGGCAGAAGTCCCTGGTAGGAATTCCCAGAGCCATACTTGCTGCAGGCAAACATCCACGGGACTATTTTGTGCAGATAGGCAGCTGTGCTAGGAGCAAATTGAGTCAGAAGACCTGAGTTTTGCTCTTCAGCTCTGTCCTATACCTGGTGTGGGGCTACAGGGCAAGCCTTTTGATTTGCTGTCCTTCGCTTTCCCTGGTCTGAAATGGAGAAAATGAAAGCTCACCTGCTATTGTAAAAGTGCTGTGAGGTCCAGAGAGGAAACGGTTATCTACAGCTGTCTTTGCATCAGGGCTCAGGGGACACCTGGGCTGACTCTCTGAGCTGGTTACCTATCTCTGCGCAGTGCTGCATCTAAGCTCATCGATCTAGTGCTGAAGCTGTACATTTTCTGGAGCTGAGCTCATCTGTGCAGCCCAGCCATGTACCATGTGGAGCAAGGAGCATTGGGTTGCTGTGCTGTGCTGCCCCGTCCAGCGCAGATATGCCCTAAGTGCAAGTAAGAGCTAATTTGTGCTTGTTAGGTTTATCACTATCTGTCTTGGTATACCAACACAGCATAGAGGTCCTAAATTTTTTTATCTTGCTATGCCAGCCACCATTTGAACGTATCAGATTTGGGTGTTACTGGATGGTGCTAATTACTGAGAAATGCTTGGATTTCCAAGCACCAATATCCATGACTGTGAAACCCAGGGGGCAGGCACAGAGTGAGAGTCCCTCCTGCTGCCTTAGCTAGGGAATGGGTATGGAACATGCTGGGCCCATTTGGGAAGAGTCTGAGTGCACAACATTGCCACCACGACCTTGGCTTTGCGTGATTCAGAGTCCTGGCATCAGCCTTTGCCTCAGGTAAAAGGAGCCAGACAAGAGTGCAAATGCGTCTCTGAGGAAATCAGAGCTGTGGTTTGTATCTCCTCTAGAAGCCTGAGGAGGACAGGGATTTTCAGATCGTTTGTTTTCCTATTCTAAAAAATCCCGAGAGTGATGTCCTCCTTTCTCTCCCTTTCCTTTAGCTTAGCTAGTGTGCAGTTGGAACTAGATCTGATTTTACTTTTGCCAAGGCTATTCTTCTAATAGGCACGCTCATGCTGTGTACTGAAGTATGAACGTAAACGCTTATTGAAGATATGTGGCAGAGACAAAAAGGATCTTAATTTCAGGTTCCTTCCGGTCACTGGTGTATACACGGTCAAAGCTTAGGTTGTACATGTGCAGTTCAGTCTGAAACACTCTAACAATGGGGCATGTTCAGTAGATTTACAGATTGGGAATACAAAATCATATTTTGGCAGAACACTCTGTTCAGCTTCCGTTTCAGCCATTTCCAAGAATATGAGAAGAGGTGATAATACCAGTGTGTCTGCAATAAATTATAAAGGTTGGCACATTTATATCTTCATTGTGGAAATGTCTATAAAGCTAAAAGATACTTAGCATGCAATTCTTTGCATCTCTTTTCAGCTTAAGCCCAGCATGCCAGGAGATATTAGCATAGATTTTGTCCAGTGAAGGAAAACAGAGATAATATGATCATAGAAAGAAAGGTGGTCTGATCCAAAGTCCCTGCAGAAGGAAATTTCCTGTGTTAGTGTAGGTTTTGGATTAAGCCCTAAGACTGTCGGGGAGCATCAGTACAGTTGTCAAGATGAGTAGAAGAGGCATGAACGGGAACAAGTGACTTACCAGATTTTTCTTCCTCTCTGTTCAGCCTCCACAGACTCTCTCCAGATCTTATCCTGTTGAACCTGGTCCTGCTGCAGTGCTGCCTGCTCGTCTGCCCAGGCCTGAGCAGCCAGTTGGGCAACGACAGGTCTTCTGGGGTGGGTGCTGCCAAGAGACACAGATGGAGCTGAGGCTGGTTGCCCCAGAGGTGTGGTTGCTGGTTGCCAAGACCTAACCAAGGTGTTTCTCCTGAATCCAGAAGCCTTTTCCAACTTGTCCATTTTGAGACTCGCTGTATCCCCAGTATTGTTAGCTATATTGTGACTGTTACTGCTTGCACTTTCAAAGCTCCTCCTCTCCTAACGTTTTCTTTAGCTGCCAATTTGGAGTGCTTTCAGAAAACGAACGTGCATGGTAGCACTGACAGGCAGTGCTTGGCACTGCTTTACTTCCCTCTTATTTAATGCTGATTTCCTACTGCTTTATGTTGCTTCGTTTCTTGAACGCTGAAGGAATTTTCATGGTAACAGCAATTTTGTAAGAAATGACTGTTACTGAAAGCCATCGGATCTCCAGCTGTAACCAGCAAATGCTCAGCTTACAGGTGATTACTGCTGCTTGCAGCTGAGACCACCCTCTATTCAAAATCCTCAGAAAAATAAAGTCTGGTTTAGTAGCAAAGGGTGCTGTGGAGATTGCTGCTGAGTGTATCTGGAGGACTTTTGTTGTCGTTATGTAGCAGGAGCAAAAATCTCCTGAAAGCTGCTGGTTTCCCTGGTGTGTTTACTGTCTCCATTGGAAACGTGTCTGGCTTGTGAATATTCACCAGAAAGGGAGCAGAGACCCAATTGGACAGCTTCTGGGACCTTGAACTCTATTTGGGGCAGAGCTCGTGTGTTTAAAATAAGGTATTGCAATGAACCTGTGCTTTGAAAGCTCCTTATTTTCAGATTTTAAAAAAAGAGCAGCCAGAGATCATTAAAAGTCCTTTTTAAGTACTTAGAGATTTCTGCAGAAGGTCTTAAGCAACTATGAGTAGTTTTTAAGTAACTTTAAAGGGTTATTAGTACACAGAGTGAGAATTTTCAAAACAGTGTCCAAACTGTCAGTGTTTGTCTTTACAGTCAGCCTGTTGGGCTTTTGTGGTATGAAGTCACTTCCTCAAGTATTTGTGACCTTGCAGGAAAATGGAGTATTTTAAGTATAAATTTCCTCTGAAATTCTTGGCTGACTTGTTTTGGAGTAGTGTGGATTAGCTCCAGATGAATTCCAGCTTCTTGCTTCATCTTCCTGGTAAATGCTAATGAACTTTGAACCTACTTTTTTGGGGTTTTTTTGGCAAACTTATTTGCTTGCAGTGTTGGGAAATACATGCTGAATTTGGCAAATAATTTCTTTTAAAATAGTTACAACTATACAACAATCCAAACACTTCATGTAGGAATATTTGAGTAAGAAAGGCTTTTAAATTGGAAAAATTATTCTGACTTTGAAGATTGCAGTAACATAACTTAAGAAGAGGTAAACTCCATCTCAAATTGCAATGTTTGCTTTGGGTTTGAATGAAATTTTAGTAGACTTTTTGTTTGTTTGCTTGTTTTTCTGAGATAATTGAAACCTAAACAGTGTTTTTCATCTCTTTCAGCCAAAAAGCAAAAAAAAAATTATCCACACAGCATTATCATGAACTGAAGACACGAACTGTTTGCCAACCTGGCCTCATAGTTGTCTCTGTTTCTCTTGTGGAATCTGCTTATCCTGTCGTATTCATTCCAGGGTCCTCTCCAAGTTGGAGCGTGTGCAGCTGGTTGGAGAATGGGGTTTTAGCAGCATCTAACTGCTTTAAAAGGAAGCTGAGGCACATATGGAAGACCCAATGCATTAATCAATGCACATGGGATTTTAGCTCCTGATCAGGTTAGGAAAGAATCCTGACGGGAAGTCTGTTCCTGTGTGTGGAACGCTTTTTAATCCTTGTTTACAAAGTTCTTGTGTTATTTTAATTCTGATCCTTCCTTCAAGTCATTTTCTGCAAATTAAACATAATAATAAACTAAAAATGATTATTGAGCTGAGTACATATCTTCCAAATGTACTACTCGTACCCACTGAATAAACTGGATGGAAAGATTACAAGCAGGTGCTTGAAGTTTATTCCATGGAGTGGTGTCTGCAAAGATGCAGGAGTTGTAACTGCCCTGGTTTTGATGCAGGGCCTCTCAGAATATCTTCCTGAAAGCGAACTCATAGGTTAAAGCCAGATCTGTAGGTCTGAGACCCCACAACCTCAGAAAAGAAGGAAGTCTTAACTGTTTAGGACTTCTTTAGGCTTTAAACAAAAGTAAGCTATGAGTCTATGTGCAGGTGTTGGACACTTCATAGTGTTCAAGCCATTTCTCTGAAAATAATCGATGAGAATGGGATCATGGCTGTTTAAATAAGTTGGGTTTTAAAAAATATAATAATATGACTTTAAAATGTAGCTGCTGTTCCAAAAACAGATCACTAAGAGCCGGTATTCTGAAAATTATCCCAGCTTCTGTTGGGACCAGAAGTCATTAAGGGAGTGGTTATGCACCACTAAGACACATCAAGGTGAATGCAAGGATGACACTTCTGGATGTTACTCTAGATTCCTTACTGGATATACTAGTAGTCCATTTATGCCTTTTACTAGATTAACAGCTCAGCAGAACTGCTGCAGATACTGAACTGTTTCCCCTCATATTACCATCTGCCAGTTTAGCATTTTATTTGTTCATTATAACAACTCGGGGCATTTTAGCAGGGCGCTCATTTGAATTGGTACGACTGATTTACTGTGTACTGCTTTTCATCCTGTAGTAGACTAGGTTGATGTTTATTGTGGCTGCGTGTCATATGTGTCTATGTAAATTGATTATAGCATCTTTATTTTTTCTGGTTGGGGACGTGAAAAGTTATCAGTGTCACTGTAGGAGATGGTGCCTTTGCTTAGGCGTTTGTTTTGGGATTAGTTTATCTGACAAGCAGTGTCAGTGCCCATCATTCTGAGGAAGAACTTGGCTGAGGTTAGTCTTTTGTTGTTGCCAGACAAGTGATGGTATGCACTACAAATTAATCTGTGAAAAATATGTGTTATTTCCCCCGTCAAAGGAAAAAATGTCTAGAGGAGCTTTTTATGGAGGAGAAATTTCAGGTGTTTAGACAAACCATTTTTGTTTGACCACAAGAGGGTATTGCAGTATCAGTTATGTAAGACTTGAGCTAATGTTTGACTTTATTCACACAGCCTTATTTTTAAAACACACATTTCTGGAAATTGATAATTTAAATTAAGCAGTAGTTAACAAAATTAGGTTTTGTGTGCCAGTATTTGATGTCCTGGTACAGAGGCAATTTCTGAGCTGTTTTTTCTAAAAATTGTTTTGTTTTTTATAGTAACAAGCTTCTTGAAGCTTGAGAAGTTCTCATTGATTTCACTGGAAGACAGCGACTTCAGAGGTTTATTCCAAAACACTGAAAAACCTAATGGAAAGTCCTTGGTTAAATGCAAGAATACATCAGTTACAGAAAGGAAATAATAACAGGAGATGAATATGTTGCTGCTTTGGTTGGAAGTGCATGTTGGTCCAGGATGGCCGCTGTCAAAGTCACTGAGACTCTGATCTGATTTTCCCATGTGGCCCTACTTGCAGGAGTAAGGTCTGAAATCTTTTTTAGCTCGTTTGTGTTTCCCAGATTTCCCCTTTACATCCAAGTCTTCTACAGTATGCATCCAATGTTGTTTTGTACTTTTTTCCTAAGTCAATACTGTGTTGGGATACTTTTGTACAAAAGTTACGTCCGCTAAACTTTAAGGATAGTGTTGCCAAATATTCATGATATGTTTTGTACAGTTCAGACCATGGAAGAGGAAGCTAGAAGGATTTCTGGATTCTCCCACTCCTAAATCTGCTGCTGAATTTAGGAGAATATACGTGGTGTGCCTGCCTGTCTCTCAACAAGCCCACCTGTCAAAGCAGAAGGAACACAGCCATATCACATTATCTGTGAAGAACAAATTTCCGATGGACAGCAAAGCAATTTTCGTATAAGAAAGTTTGTAAGATACTGCAGAGATTTATGGAACACACACATTTAAAAAACACAGGTGCAGTGTATATGTTGTGTGAATAAGATGCAGGAGCAAGATCGTCAGCTGGAGAAGGCAGCTCTCTAAAGACCAGCTTTTCAGAGCAGATCACCATTCAGAAGATCTCTGCTATTTCATGTATGGGATGGAGACCCCCATGTAAATCTTCTGGTATGAGCAATGTTGCTTGCCTCTGAGTAGTGACATTTGCATTGCCATCATCACCTTCCTCAAATGAAACAAGATCAGTCAAGTCAGTCAAGGTTGCAGGTTGGAACTGGTCATGGCAGTGGTTAGCAGAGTGGGGTGTTAGATGATGGGTGAGAGGACGCTGAGCACTCAGCAGAGAAGTAACGGATGGCAGAGCATTGCTGTGGTGCTTTCTCACCAGCCCTGGATGTTAACCAGCACGGGCCCTGGAAAGCCCGGAGGTGACAGATCCTGCTGACAAACTGTGGCTTG
This sequence comes from Burhinus bistriatus, assembly GCA_013397275.1. NCBI lineage: Eukaryota > Metazoa > Chordata > Aves > Charadriiformes > Burhinidae > Burhinus > Burhinus bistriatus. The sequence continues at coordinate 390,502 of VYXH01007036.1, read as the reverse complement.
ATCTGGCAGGAGCAGAGTGCCTTGGGTTGCTGGATGCAGCCAAAGTGGAAACAAATCCTGCAAACGGCCAGTTTGGAGTAAAGCCCCTTTTAAATAAAGAAAACGTAGCCACTTGGTTAAAGGCCTCATTTGTTAAGTTTTGCTGTGTCTTTGATACAAAAGTATAAACTTTCTTGTCATAATGGAGTTCTACTGAGAGAGCCTGGCAAGCTGAGCGTCTGTTGCGTCGGCAGTGTACAAATACCACTGAGGGAATGTCTGCTTCCAGTGACACAGAGTCTGACACTTCAAAATAAAATCAAAGCTGTAATGCAGACTGTAAGAAATCTGTTGTGATTTTTTTTTGTCCCTTCTTTCTCATATAAATTCTAGTGTTACAAAATATGTTAGCTATTGATAGGCAGTTTGCTTTATTTGAAACAAAAATTATTTATTTGAAAAGATATTATTTACTTGAAAAAAATATTAAACAGCAGCTATTCCATACGATGTGCGGGCCTGTTACATTAAGAGTCTTCTGCTTAAACCTGCCACCTGAGCAAGGTGATGGGATTTCAGGGAGGGAGCGCTGCAGGGCTGGTGTGTGAGTAGGGATGTCTGGAAGTGTCTGGTTTGAAGAGAAAGAACTGTAAGAAGTGTTCCTCACTGGCTGAGTCTTACGAATGTTTTCAGTTGGTATTTCACATAATTTCGGTCTTAGAGGCTAGATCCTGTCAAGAAGTGCAATATTACGTGGACAACCAAAGTTGTTTTTGTTCGTCAGTGTTGTTCAAGTCACATCCTCACCACGGCAGGGAGCTCTGGTAACTGCATAGTGGAGCTTGGCTTTATCCTGTCCATCCTCGCTGTTTTCTTGCACAGTTCATTAACAGGTGTAAGAGAATTTCAGTGTATAAAGTGATTAAGTACTTCTGAAAAGGCTGTGCTTCATACTGCTTAAGTACCTAAGGCAGCAGTTTGACCTCTGAAGTCTGGCGTAGCCCTGCTTTTCTGTCCTCCCTGTGGGATGCATCTGTTAACAGTATCAGCTTACAGGTCAGTTCGTAACAGCGGAGGAGAAGCTGCTTCACAAATACTGCAGAGATTCAGTTTTCTCTCTCTGCTGCCTGGGGCACTGTAATACTTACAGAAGTATTTTATCCTGTGAATTACAATATTCCAGGTGTGTATCACTATATATTTCAATGCTTAAGATGCTGTTCAGTTATTTTTTTGATTATTCTCTGTTTCTTAGCTATCTCCTCCAGCAGCTAAGAATCTATTTGTTGATCTGCACTTTAATACATTAAATGTTTTATCTACCACCTGCTCACCATATTCAGAGAGGACATTAACTTTCTGTTTTGATGTGCGATACCAAAAATTCTCTGCTGCAAGTTAGGCAAAGTTTTCAAATCAGGGTACCTAAAATTTGTTTTAAATTGTGTCTCTGGCTATTAAATGAAAGGGACCTGTTTTTTTCAAGTGTTCTGGACCTTTGCAACTCCTGTTGGCTGAGAATTGAGCTACTTCCTTTTAGTTTTTTTCAAGGTAAGTGTCAGAATCTAAAATTGGGAAGCCTTGTCTGAACATGTCAATCACAAGCTTTACCTGTTTTTCAGCAAAGCTTTTAGCTGCTTCATTGCACCTTTCTATTAGTCTAGGTTTCCTTCTTAAATGTAGAAGCTAGTGTTAAATCACACTTCAGGCTGATGTTTGGCCAACTCTGACTGGGATTAGAAGGGGGTTCTTCTCGAAGGCAGGGTTTTCCCATAACTGGATGTAGAGGTTTTTGTATATAGCCTTTTCTTTGAAATGCTAGAATCTTGTGGCAAGTTTCCTGAGATCATAGGAGAATTCAGGTCTGAAGGGACCTCAGGAGGTCTCTAGCCCGACCTGCTCCTCAGAGCAGGGTCAGCTATGACATCAAACCGGCGGCTCAGGGTTTTATGCTGTTGGTCTTGAAAGCCTCCAAGGATGGAGGCTGCGCAACCTTTTTGGGTAATGCATTTCACCGCTTGGTTGTCCTCCTGATGAAGAAGTTTTGCCTTATATGCAGTCAGAACCTCTCGTGTTTCAGCTTGTGCCCATTTTATTTCGTCCTCCCACAGGGCACTGCTGTAAGCAGCCTGGCTGTGTCTTTCCAATAACCTCCTTGCAGGTACTGGGAGACTACTCTTGGGTCTCCACAGCCTACCCCGCTGCAGGCTGGGCAGGATTTGATCACCAGTCTCCTTGCCTGTGTTACAGATTTGTCAGATGTTTACCTAACTCGTTCCGCTCTCAATCTCTGCTTGATTTGACCACATACACTCGTGCCCATTGAGACAGATGCTCCATGAGACCTAGAAAGGAAAGTAACAGAGTGTAGTGGAAAAGCACAGTCCGTTTTGCCATTCTTTTCTTGGATCACCTGCACTGCTCTGTAGTTCAGTTCAGCCTTATTCCTTCTACGGTTGCAGAGCTTCTTTGTTTTGCTATGGAGCTGGAAACTTTTGCTCCCTGAAGAAATGGACAGCCAGAACAATGTGAAATCTTCCTGGATGTATTTGGAGCTTTGTATTTTTAGCTCAGTTGTGCAACAGTTCACATGCGAATACTCAAACGGTAAGGCAAAACCGAAAGGAAAACAGCTGCGGCCCAAGACAGACTTTGAACAGCTTTCAGACCGGACTTGCACTGTACCAGATGCTTCATTACAGATCCTGTTGTGGTTTAATGAAGACAATGAGAGCCTGGCTCTTAGGAGGGGCTATATTCCAGTTTTTGGGAAAGGTCCCAGTTTTTAGGGAACCTTTTCCTTAGGTTACTGCTTAAGTTTAGAAAGCTTCCAAAGCAGTAGACAGCTATGCAATTAAAAATGCAGTTGCAGAATTAAGATAAAGTCCTACTTTCTTACCACTGACCACTTAATGAGAAAAGGGCAAGACTTTGTCCTACTTTTTGTGTGAATTATCCACATAATCTACACACATGCAGTATGAGGATTATATACTGCTCTTTAAAAATCCAGCTTTGATCACAGCACTGACGTAAGTGCACCCACCAGCCTCTTCCACGTAGACATCATAAAAAACTTTTCAGCAAAACTGAGGTTGTGGAAAATTGTTGACCTGTTTAACCTGAAATATTTCATCTTGAAATATAATGAGATCAGTGAATCTTTGATGAATGAGAAGCAGGGTTTCCAAAATGCTTCCAGGATTTGGAGTCCTAGGACAGAGAGCAGAGTAAAGCCAGCAGCCTAACAGCATGGAGAAGCCCGTGTCAGGTGAGGTCTCCTACAGCTTCCAGCATTCCTGCTGCTGAACAGTAAGAATCTCAAAGCTTTGGGATATTGGGCTACCAGCATCCTTGGTTTCTGGGCAGACTACTCAAGGCTTCTATATGTTTTTAGAAGAGTGGAAAAGATAGCAACCAAAATAGGGATATTCAGGTGTGCTTTTTCGTTCTTGGTCTGCTGCAGCATTCCAGGTCGTCAGTAGTTTAAGCCGTGAAAAGAACATTCTGCAAATCTTGGTTCTTGGCTGCTGTGCACGCTAAGGATCCTTTAAATGTATTATAAATTGTTTAAGGTTGATTAGCTTGTGCAAAATTAGTTGGGTCAGCTGAGTTAGTCACAGACAGAGGCATCTACTGCCATTTAGAAAGACCTAGGATACTTGATACTTGAGAAATCCATGCAGGGCCAGCAGATCCATAGCAAACCTGCAAGAGGCCTATGTCTTTCTATGACAGCAGAAGGGAAAGGCAGGAACATCTGGCTGTCAGATTGCACTGGATGACTATGAGTGCATCAGTATTCACATATGACCTCCAGTTAAGAGTGTTTTTCAAGCAAATCTCCCAGTCATCTCCACTTACTCTATTTTGGGTTGTGCCATAGGGTGGCCTTGGGACGTGCAGGGTGTGGGACTCCTGGGTTGCTGCTGCGGAAGGCGAGCTGCACCCGCTCTTCAGCTGCTCATGGGCATTAGCTCTGCGGACCAGGAAAGAGCAGGCAGCCCCTGGCCCGCTGGGTGGCTTAAAAGTCCTTGTGAGTCCTTAACAACAGTGGGCTTCACTCCACAGACTCACACTACCTGCTATTGTAGATATGTTCCCTAGACCTCCATTACCTGTAAGGACACTGGAGATACCCTTATGGAGTCCTACCTGCAGGTGTTGAAAATGAGGTTTCTTAATATGAAGAAAGGTATAACTACACCTACACTCGGAAAATAGTGCCTGGCCCCGCTTTCTGGGTGGGAATTGGAAGCATTCCCCACCTTAGTGGAAGAACTTTATTATTGAGTGATTGCATTATATTGCATGATATTTTCTGTTACTGATTTGCTCTTTAAAAAGGGACTTATCCAGGAGTAAAGAGAGAAGTTGGGTGGGGGACTTCTTGGAAAAATAACTTAAATTTCCAGTCTTGTGTTAGAGGGAAGTATGTGGTGTTTCTCTATTTGAGACGGTTTTTATTCCTAATTCCAGCCATTCTTCTTTTATAAGAGTTGTTTGTATACTTGAATTTCACAATTGGAGGATTAAGGATGTGTTTGGATGGCCTTTTTCACAAGTCTGATTATGAAAACCACCTATGCCGTTAGCATAAAACAAAAAGCAGAAACTTTCTTATACTTGTAGTTCTGGTAGGAGAGCAGTTCACAGGAGCTAGAAGTTTTGCTGGTAAATGAGAATATCCATTTTGGAAATAGCCTGCACTAGCTCTGTGGTAAAAATGGTACCATCCTCTTGCAAAAGGCTAATTTGGGGGTTTTGCAAGAAACATCTCTGTGCTGTATCTGTTTGCTCTTTGCTCTTTGCCTGTTCCCATTCCTCCAGGGTCTCATTAACTTGCCGTAATGTGAATATTCACCTAGGCTGCATACCTTAACTTCCACAAACCTACAATTTTGCAAGAGGATTAGAAAACAGCAACAATCAAAGCAGACTTTTCAGACTGCTTCTACTTTTAAAATGTTTTATCACAAAATACAGATTAAATACCATTTTTACTCTAAAAAAAAAGTTTATCAGGCTTTTCACATACCTTTGTTTATGGTGAGCATTCAAGTTCATTTCCTTGGAATAAGGACTTTTCAGTGCCATGATGTGTGACGGCTGCTTTACTTTACACTTTGTTTTATGGACTCCCCTATTGGTACTGTTGTTAGCTGGGAGAAGTAAATAGACTTCGAGAAAAGGATCACACCATAGCAACCCTCAGCTTCTGTTTACAGTTCAAATAAACGTCTGTGCCGTGGAAATTTATGTCCTGAGGAATCTTCTAAACCAGTATGCTAATTGGTTTAATAACAAAAGGATTAATGCAGATAAGTTGAAGGCAAATTTACACTCAATATTTAAATGGTGAATAATTTTATTTTTTAAAAGCTGCCAGTAAATAATATATCACAGCCAAAGGGTATTTTTTGACTTATTTGTCATATGAGAAAGTGCATGACAGTTCTGAGGAAGAGATTCATGTAAGCACTCAGCAGAATATGAGTTCTCCGATTAAAATCAATATTAAAAGTCCCTTTGTGAGAGCAATTCTGTGTATGTTTTGAAAACCTGTTGGTTGATAACTTCCTCACTTTTTAGTTAAAGTAGCTGCTTTTACTCAAGCAAAAATTCTATTGACTGGGCTGGATGTTTTGCTGGAGAAGAGCTAGTGGAATAAGTTATGTGCCTCTGAACATCCCAGCTGCAGGGGGATTTTAGGCCTTTCAAGGATATGCCAGGAAAGGTCATTTTTTCCTTTCTGCAACTGATGCGAAGACACTGTTGCTAGCAGTGCTTTGGGTTGTTTTTTTTAATATGCAAATTGGCAAGATTTTATTCCAAAGGGTAATCAGTCCTTTAGAGATTTCACCGGTACATGTTGGTCCTTCAGCCTTTATACTTGGCCAGTGGTACAGAAGGCGCCGTCAGGGGAAGGGTCTGTCTGGGGTGGAGTCACCGTTTTGGAGGGTACTGTGTCTGGTGAGGCCTTGGTGGGCTTTGGCATGGAGAGTGACTGGAGAAACTGATTTGGAGGCAGGACCGGGTTATGTATGTGATGATGTTCTTGGGATTTGGTTCCCGCTCATGTCTGTGTGTACTGTGGGATATCTATGTTTTAATTTAAATACCAATGGTATCTGGCCAGCTGATGGTGTAGCCTCTCATGATATCACTGGACAAATGAAGCACACGTAATTCCAATGAAAACTGAGCCAACCAACAGGTCCAGTGGTTGTGAGCTGGGGTCACTGTTCAAAAAATGGTTGCTTTAGCACAAGAAGCTGTCTTGCAATGCTGTTTGGTGTTCTTAAGCAACGTGCTAAATGTAGCAATGTGCCATTGCATGGTCGGAATTTAAAAATGTAGTCTGAGTAGCAAACCTGACATCTATGATCCTCAAATGAACCAGATTAAATGTACCTTGTAGAATATTATTTTATCTCTTCTGTATTAGGGTGAATAACTGAGGATCAGGTGCAACCCTTGAATTAATTTTGGACAGCATATAGAGCAGAGGGACTATGTGTATAGGAACCAGGGGCCACCAGATATATGATACCCTATATCTGCACACCCTAATGAGCTCATCAGAGTGGGGTCACTTTTATGCTGGGGGTGGTGGGCACAGTGTATCTCTGTGCAGACTGGGGGTATTGGCTGGCTGGTACTGGAGAGGTGGGAAGGCTATGGGGCAGAGCACGGGGCAGTCCTGGGGAGGGCTAGAGAGCCTGGGGGGAGCCATGGGGTGAGGTGTGACATAGGTGGTGGGAGGCAGGTGTGGGGGTGTGGGGTAATATTGCAGCAGGGGTGGTACTGATAAATGTTTTGGGGGATGTGGTATGTGGTGCCCATGGAGGGGCTGTGCCTGCAGGCGTGGGCACCAGGAAGAGCCACCATCAGCACAGGGCGCCAAGGAACAGAAGTGGTTTTAATGTGGAGTGGCTGGGAAATTGGAAAATCCTCAGGATACCTCCTCCCTGATAGAAATGATCAGGCAAATATAATAACTGCAGAACATCAGCAGAAAATGAGTCTTGAAATCCAGGGGTAGCTGATCCCTCCAGAGCATCCAGGGCGATGCTTGCTCAGAGCCTGCCGACAATACGCACAGATGCGGGTTTGTGCCTCTTCTCTCCCAACTAACTTACATCAAGTAAAGATTTCCTAGATGAGGGAGAAGTCAAGCTTTTTATATAGCACTCAGTGCTGTAGAAACCACTAGCTCCATAACAACGTGCCCTGCACGGAGGCACAGCCGGCAGCAGCTCCAAACTAGGGGATGCCATAACCTCTGCTGTCAGTCTTCCATATTTTTGGCCAAAGCCCAGCTGCCTTCTGAACCGCTGTGTGTCTTTCACTTTTGTGACGTGCAGCTTTTTAACGTTGGAAATACAGGCGCCAAACCTCAGGAGTCTTTACACTAAAAAAGAAATCCATAGCTTTGTAGTATAAAGGTTTATCTGCTATTTTAAGTCTGTTGCAACAAGTGGATGACATTAAGCCTCTGCTGGTTTGCATTATGGCTGTAACTTTCCCCAGGAAGTCACTGTCAGCCATCTCTGTATTTCTCCAACAGGCAAGAAAAGGCAGCATTAAAGAAGGCGATACATGGAAATCATTGTGTCTGCTGAGCCATTCACGATAGTGTTAAGATAAAAAGTCTGTAAAGTGACTGCAACTGATGAATATTTCTGAAGTCAGAGGGGGATGGAGCTGTCAGCTGTGAGGAGATAAAAGCAATCTAGTCTTGATCCTCGGTCAATAGAGCAATTCTGCTAACGCTTGCAATTCTAGTTGCCATCATTAAGAAAACAAACAGAACAAGAAGAGAGGAAACAAACGTAGAACATCCCAAAGACATCTGAAGACATCTCTGCTAAAAGTAAAAAGGAGATTGGATTCATGAAGTGCACTAAAGCAGTAGATGTGATTGCTTCTTCAGAGGTTGCACGATCTCCAGATGAAGAAAAAGGGAGCCGCTTTTTTAAAATCCAAATGCTGGATGTTATAGCTGAGGCAGTATCTCAAAAGCATTTACCTGAGAAATGAATCTGCAAATAAATACTCTGATGAGAACAAAAACGAATGTGAACGATACAGTAGAAAATAAAGCTCTCTCTTCAGTGCCCAGGGTTACCTTGTCTTGAGCACAGTCACGCAGTGTGCGTCCAGCGTTTCCTCACTGAAAACAGATGTCCAGGAAACTTCAACAGGAGCTTTCTGCAAAGGAGAAGAAGATTAAGATAAGCAACAGGGACAGGGATTAAAAATATTTGGTTGCTTCCATCACCAGTACTGCCTCCTATTCATGCTTTAGCCTCCCATCCTGCAGAGCGGGCAAAGCAAGGTAGAGGCCAACCCTTTTTTTTGCCCTTTAAGTGGTTTTTCCAATGGCTGCATTATGTTTAACTCCTGCAAAACAGCATCCCAGGGTATGGGCAGGCAAACTGTAGGCAGGCAGTGTCAGCAAGATACTTTACGGATAGGCAGAGCGGGTCCCACCTGTGTTTGGCTTAGCAAAGCCTCCTCCTGTAATCCAGTCGGGTGCGTTAAGGCAGCCAGGGCCCGGCTGCTGCTGGCCTGAGGACTTCTGACAGCCTTGTCCCAACCTTGTGCCAGGACCCTCCCTAGAAACGCACACAGAAGCTTGTTGCAGAACACCAGGATTCGTTTGGCTCCCTGTGTTAAGTAATTAATTGAACATCTTTTGGCATTGGCAGAAAAAAAGCTGTAAAGGTTTTTACAAGTATTTGCCAGTACCCAAAGCTGTTAATTGCTCCTCTTCCCATCATTTCCCACTCCAAAGACGTGCTCACCTCCAGAGGATCTTTACCTTCTATAAAGATAATCTTCCACTTACAGCAAGTTTATCTTCATTTTGCTGTTACCTACTTCTTTCTTCTTCAGATGTCCTAAATTTATATCCAGAGGTAGGTGGCTAAAGTTCAGCTCTTGATGCTGTGCCGTTGGCCTCAGCGAGAGTTTGCAGTTGACTTCTATAGCCCTGAGCAGTGGCAGTTTCATTAGGTTTGATGTGTTCTTTGGCTCACATGGAGCCCTGTAAAGCGTTTAACAAATAAGGCTTATTTTGACAGAGACTTGTTTGCAGGTTTAGGAGCTGAACTTATTTTGGATTCCAAAACAGTCGTCTCGGAGGAACCTCAGTGTCCCACTGGCAAAGCACTGAGTGGGACAGAGGCAAGGCAGGGACTGTGTGCAGGGACTAGGGAGCTGCAGTGGAGGGGAAGGGTGAGAGCTTCATATCCTGATCTCTACTTCTGCAAGTTAGAAGCTCATTCTACAAGCTTTTACATTGCTTTATCCAACTCCTCTCCTTTCAAACACTAGGACAGGCTATATGCCCAGCAGCCTTCCCTTCGGGAAGCGGGAATCAGCTGCTGGAGAAATGGGTCCTGTCTTCAGGGGAAGAAATGTCACAGCAAAGTGTTGGTTCTTCTCCAGATACCCCTGAGTACCTTCCACAAGCCCAGGATGTTCTTGAAATGTGAGACCAGTGCAACTGAAAACACAGACAGGCAGGTGCATGGGGTTGACAAACTGCTGGACACAAACTATTGGAAAGTGCCTCCTGAGACCAAGGTGCTGGACCACCACCTCTTCTTTGCAATCGGTAGCCTGTGTCCAGGGTTTTCAGAAGTAAAGATGCTGTAGAAGTATTGAAGTTCATCCTCAAGGAGGATGAGGATTCTGGCAAACTGCAAAATCAAGTCTCTCTAGAAAGAGATTTACACACCCACTTCTTCTTAGTTTTGAATAATCTAGGATTATTGCTGCCAGACAAACTAAATTAGTCCTGTCATAAGCCAAGCAATAGTAAAACCAACTCGAGGGGTTTTGTTTTCTTCTTTAATTTTTCAGGGGTTTGCAAGCTGTGGAAATGATGAAACATCTAAAACAGTGCGAGAAAAAAGATTGTATAGGATTATACTAAGTAAGCTTTCTGGTGGGAAGCATGCAATTATATATTATGTACTGTCAGCACATGGAGCGTGATGGGACTATAATTTTACCGATGTTATTTCCCCTGGTTGCCAGAGAAACCATAATAAGAAAAGTCAAAGTGCTCCTGTCCTTATTGATCTTTTTAATAAACTTTCACAAACAGCATCAGATGTTATAATTATTTTCTGTTCACTGAGGTGATATCTGATGTCACACATACCACTGTCAAAATCAGCTGGTTTGCCACTGCAGAAATCTAGACATAAAACTATATAAAAAAAGCTGTGCTGAAGGAAATAAAACAAGCACATTAATGCCTTCTTTGCCTAAGTCTTTAATAGTAAGACCAGTTGTTCTCCGGGTACCCAGCCCCCTGAGCTGGAAGACAGGGACAGGGAGCAGAATGAACCCACCATAATCCAATAGGAAATGGTAAGGGACCTGCTGTACCACTTAGATGCACACAAGTCTATGGGGGCAGATGGGATCCACCCGTGGGTACTGAGGGAGCTGGTGGAAGTGCTCACCAAGCCGCTTTCCATCATTTATCAGCAGTCCTGGCTAACTGGGGAGATCCCAGTTGACTGGAGGTTAGCAAATGCGATGCCCATCCACAGGAAAGGCTGAAAGGAGAATCCGGGGAACTGTAAGCCTTTCAGTCTGACCCCAGTGCCGGGGAAGATTATGGAGCAGATCATCTTGAGTGCCATCACATGGCCATGTACAGGACAACCAGGCAATCAGGCCCAGTCAGCATGGGTTTATGAAAGGCCGGTCCCGCTTGACTAACCTGATCTCCTTCTAGAACAAGGTGACCCACTTAGTGGATGAGGGAAAGGGTGTGGATGTTGTCTACCTGAACTGTAGTAAAGTCTTTGACACCATTTTCCACAGCAATCTCCTAGAGAAATTGGCTGCTTATGGCTTGGATGGGTATACACTTCGCTGGATAAAAAACTGGGTGGGTGGCCAGANTCACTACAAGAAAGACACTGAGGTGCTGGAGCATGTCCAGAGAAGGGCCTCAAAGCTGGTGAGGGGTCTAGAGCAGAAGTCTTACGAGCAGCGGGTGAGGGAACGGGGGTTGTGTAGCCTGGAGAAAGGAAGCTGAAGGGAGACCTTATCGCTCTCTACAACTCCCTGAAAGGAGGTTGTAGCGAGGTGGGGGTCGATCTCTTCTCGCAAGTAACAAGCGATAGGGCAAGAGGAAACAGCCTCAAGTTGCACCAGGGGAGGTTTAGATTGGATATTAGGAAAAATTTCTTCACTGAAAGGGTTATCAAGTATTGGAACAGGCTGCCCAGGGAAGTGGTTAAGTCCCTATCCCTGGAGGCATTTAAAAGACCTGTGGATGTGGTGCTTAGGGACATGGTTTAGTGGTAACTTGTCAGTGCTAGGTTAACGGTTGGACTTGATGATCTTAAAGGTCTTTTCCAACCTGAAGGATTATATGATTCTATGAAATAAAAGTAGTCATGCATATGAATGCTTTCCTTTGCCTTTTCTTTAAAAGCCTTATTAATGCAGAGAGAAATGAGAAAAAAAGGGCTGTCAAGTCCAGGAAAATTAGTCCTCGTCAATTTTAAGGTGAGTGAGATGGTGATGAAGGTCTTGCTGATGGCCAGTGGTGTGCACGCTGCAAGGAGCTGTGTTTGGGAAAGAACAGGAGCTCTTTGAAGACCTTTGTTTCTAACCACAGGCCGGAGCAGGCTTGCTTGGCAGCCTTGGGAAATAACACGGAGGTCTCTCTGGGATGGACTTTAGGAGACACGGGACAGGGAGGACAGTGGCAGGGACCTACTGGAGGACAAATGGCTCTGGGGCAGCAGTAGCAGGAGGGAACAGGGAAGCCAGAAGGACTCTTCATTCCCTCTCCCTGTGAAACCAATGGCTGAGCAGGTGGCCGAAAGCTTCCTCCTCCTCCTTTTCCTCCTCCTCTTTCTCTTCCCTATTTTCCTCCTCCTCCCCCTGCTCCTTCTCCCTGTCAGAGTCCCACAGGGAATGGGGTCTTTGGGGCTCTGTGGAGGAACAGGGTATTGGGACCACACCATGGAAATGGGGGAAAGCTGCCCATCTGACAGATCCTGGAGTTAAAATGTTAATGATTATTTTTTTCCTGTTCCTTTTTCTGTCCTTTCAGGAGGGGTGCTCTGGGCCTGAAGCAGCAGCATCTCCGTGATTGATGCAATCATATTTTTTCATCCAGCAAAACGAGGGTACAGATAAACAGGGAGTGATGGCTAAAATGAATCTAAACTAAAGTGGCCACAAACATGTCCCATGCTATTTCTGCAGCCTCTCGTAGCACTGGCCTGTGGCCCCACACCTGAGAACCTCTGCTGAGTTGTAGATACAGAGAAAAGATGCTTCTTTTTGTTTCTTATTATTACTGTAAAAAATAAAAGCACAGAAAGGCCAGAGAGGAGGAATTTATTTCGTAGGGGAAACTGAGCAAAATATCAGATTTGTGGGACTAGAGAGGTTTTTGGTCTTTTGGAGCGTGCCACCCATGGGTATTCCCTCCCTTAGGTTCTCATGTTCGAGCCTGGAGTCTGTGTGTCCGCTGTTGCCCTCAAATGATGGGCAATTGTAGTCTCCCTGGGGAAATAGGGCTGTCATGTGAGGCTGGGACTGGGAAGGCAGGTCTCTCCAGCCAGGAGAACTGGGCTGTTCATGGTGTTGACAAGCATAGCATCCCCCTGGCTGGTCTGCAACTTTTGTTGGGAGTTGCAAGATGAAAATGCCAGTTCAAATTTATTCAGGGTGGTGAGTGCAAGGCAAGTTCAAGCACTTGGGAGCCTTTAGTGAAAGCTGTGAGGTGGACACGCAAGCAGAAATGTTAAAGTTGGGTTCCTAAAGCTAATGGAAAACGCAGGTTTTGCCCTCATTTTTGGAAGAATTTTCTCAAGTAGGTTTAATAGTATGTGAAGAAGAAATGACAACACCTCCCTGCCTGATTGGCAGCCCGCAGCTAACTTGTAATGAGTTTTTCTTAATAACGTTTCAATTATTCTCCTTCCTACTGAGGGTGAGTGCAAGATATAACTTAAGTAAAGTTATTACAGCCCTATTTTTAAATGTCCCTTTGCTAAGTAACAGTTGGAGTGTCAAGTGGCTCTGGTGTTTGGAAATTATGTCTGACAGCCCCAGGAAAGCGTGAAAGAGAGCTGTCCTCTGGAAGCCTGTGAATAGTCATCCCGGTAACAGGTATATCAACAGCTCAGGTTTGTATCCAAGGGAGCTTTTGAGACTCTTGTCTTGATGGAGATTTGATGAAACTGAAAAGAAACCATTTTTAAGAAGGTGTTTGGAAGAATAGAAAACATTTTTCTTACTGTATCATATAATTAGCAGAAGAAACGAGGTGGTCCCCACTGGCCAACCTCCCTGCTGTAAATCCTCTCCGAATAAAATTTCATCAGATCTTCAAAAACATCTTGAGAAATCTTTCACCACTGAAGGAAAGTCCCTAAAGAAGCCAAATGGTTTTCACATTACCACGGTGGCTGCTAGTCCTGAGAGCCACTTAGGGTGGTGCAAGAGGTTTTCAAATTATTTCAGCCTCTCCTCCTCCCATGCTGGTTTAAGTCTCTTCCCAGGGTAGTGTACCCACTGCTGCGCGTGCAAGGGAGGATGGAATTACACACTTACTGCAAACAGGCTTTTGCATCACGTAACACATTGAGCAAATCATCAGCCATGAGACTGCGGTCAGTGGCTGGTGAAATTGGATCTGAAGTTATTGCAAGATGTGTCATTAGAGGCAGTTATTACAGTATATAGAATATTCTCCACATATACCATTTTCCCATTATTTTCTGTTTGCTATGCAAAGTGTCTCTTTGTTGAAACATACCATCTTATCAGTCAACAGCGCCATTTATTATGACTGTATTGTGTGTTTTGCCTGTAATTGGTAACAAGGTCATAATTGTGTGACTGATGCAGCAAGCAAAGTGGCCAGCCACTTATCATTGCATTTCTATGTGCTTTTATGTTGGTGCTCAATTTGTAGCTTAGTTAGGAATTTACATAAACCTGATCATTTTAATGAAAACTTGATTCAAACAACCACCCCAGCATTTTGTACTATTTTTGTTTTCTTTCCTTGTTTCCTTGTACATAATGTTGGTCCTATTTTCTGTTCAGGCAAGTGGTGAAATTAAAGTTCTTTACAATTTCAACATAATAAATCTCTCTCTGCTTGACAAAACATTAAGGATTTTTTTAAAATGTCATTTACTCAGTATGTGTAATTGAACACGTACATGTTCTATGAATACCTCTGGACATGTGCATTATGCATGAATGCTCCCATATTACACAAAAAAATGTTGAAACAAACCAGGTTTTGACCAAAATTTAAGGAGATTCCAGGATCAAAGCAGCCTTTATTCTCATTTCCCTTTGGAGCAGCCCTGAGTTTTGTGCCTGGCTACTGTTTCTATTGAAGATTTGGGCTCCCATTGAGAAGATGCTCGCTGAGCGTTGGGGATACCCTGCAGGCAGACCCCTCCGCCTAGTTCAGGTGCAAGAAGAAGATCACAAGTGTGTTCCTGGGCTACAAAGCTCTGCCAAAGTGGCAGTGTCTTGTCCTCCAGGTAGAAAAATTGCTCGGAGAGACCCTGTTCCTGGTACGTGGGACAGCTCTTCGGCTCTTCCTATTCTGTAAGGTGATGTGTTATGCTGGGCAGACACACTCGTAGCTCCGGACTGCATCTGCGTGCCTCTGGAAGACACCCTTATCCCCGGTGTTTAAAAGTTTTAAGAGTCTATTATTCAGGGCTTACATAATTTAATACAAATACAAATACTAGTAATAATATGAATAATGGTAAGCAGCTTCCTTTCTTGGTGTTGAGCCAGATAAATGAGACGTCTTTAATTTTGTGGTATCAGAATTGACTCAAACCAGACCTCCTGTACTTAGGAAGAAATGCCCTGCACACACAGTGGAGTTTAAGCACTTGCCTTATTAGAAAGTTGTGCTCTGTTCTCTTGAAGTCTGTAGCAGAATTCCCCTGATCAGAAAAAAAATACCAAATCCCTAATGAGACAATGTAAAAGAAAAGCACACTTGAGTTGTAGTTGTTGCTTAAGGACACAATCAAGCCTTAAATGTGCCACCCTGTTTTCAAGGCACAGAGAGCGTTCCTGGGCTCCTTGTCTGGGGAGCTCCCGCTGAAAGCACATGGAGCTTTGCTGGGTAGGAGGGCTGGTGCCACGTGTTGTCCCAGCAGGTCCGTTGGGTTGCTGTCATCAGTAGGAAGGGTGTTACTAGCTCGTTTTGGGCAGTGTTTTGACAAGATGCTGGATGTGCAATCTCACAGAAGGGCTAAAAACAGCCGTGTACTCTCAGCACAGACAGGCTCTTTGCAGAGGTTTGTTGCCAAGCTCCAAAGTCTCTTGCTGCTCATGGGCGGAGAGGCGTTTTTTGATTCTGAGTTTTGTAACTTGGCTACGTACTTTCTAGCTGCTGGTGTAAAGTGGTTCCTGAACACATGCTGCCAAATTTCAAGTTTCTGCTGGAAAACATTGTAAAAAACCAAACCAATGAGCAAATAATATGAAGGAGAAAAAATTCTGCTCTTCCCTGTATTAATTTTCAGAAATTGCTGAGCTGTTTCGGTAGAAAGTTAATAAGAATCGGTCTGAGGTAGAGATCTGACAAGGGAAATTTTCAGGCATAGTGATTAAAGTTTATAATGACAGAAATTTATAATCACAATATTTATAATCACAGAAAACCTGGTGTTTACAATGGGAAGGTCAAGGCATCCTGACCCCAGGCAGTACAGCCAGTCCCTTGCAATGAGTTATCAGCTTCTGTGTAAAGAATTTGTGAAAATTGCTTTCGGGTGCTCTTGCCCTTGCACAGAGTCATGCAAGTGCTGATCACCTGCCTGGAAAAACATCGGATTGTGGTTATTAGCAGTTTGGGCCCTTGTGGCTTTTCTGTTGACAGATAACGGCCCCTGGGGAGCTCTGGCCGTGGCTCCATGCTGTGTCCGGGTACCGGCAGCCAGCAGAGGGGAGCCGACAGCCGCGCATCCATCTCTGCCTGGTGCAAGAAAGCACGAGCTGCAGAGGAATGAATGAACGTCTGCCTTCGCATTTCCAGCTGCTCTGATTTTTAGTTTCCTACTGTGTTGTGGAGGTGCTGGAAGTGGGCTTTCTAGTGAATTAGGAAATTTAAAAGTGATGTGTTGATGACATAAATATACATGAATTCCCAAAATACTGAACAGTACACATTCATGCCCTGAACATTTTATACTAGAAAACACATGACATGAAACTGTCTTAGAGCCTCTAAATGAATCTTTAATAAAACAGCAGGTTAATGAGCCAACATTACAGACAAGATCTTGTGAGAGAACTGCATGTCTGATAATCACATCCCTGCTAATTTTATGCTACTGGAATATTCCAAGTGTCGCTTTTCATCACAAACCATAAAGAGCCAGACATAAATGGATTGGAAAATGTCATTTAACGGGCTGTCCGTGTCCCTTGCTTATGTGATGACTCTTGCCTCCTCTTCAGCTGGTTGAGGGAGTCTCTGATTTGCTTTGCCGGCAGACTGAGGGGCCCTGCTCTGCTCACAAACCACACTCCTTTTCCCAGCAGGAGCAGAGGACGGGAAGGCAGTGGCAGGAAAAGCTCCAGCGGTGGAATCAGTGGAGAGAAGAGTGCTAATTAGGGATGAAGAGGGTGCAGGGTCAGTGGTTACTTTGCAGCATCAAAGGGGGAAGGGAGGATGCACCTTCCACAGTGGCACTTTCGCAAAAGCCCTTATTAAGGTGAGAGAGGTGATGTTGGACAAGGGAGAAACACTTAGAAATATTGGTGAGAGCGGCTTTTGGAGTGAATGGCAGCTGAAGGTGGAGAATATGAATTAGAGAGGTTAAAAGAGTGGAGGGCTGGAAGGAGGCAGATCAAAAAGCAAGAGGGAGGAGGAATGACTGTGAAACAAGAGAAAGATGAGCACCAGCCGCTCGGGGTTTCTGGTGCTGCCCCGATGCCTGAGGGCAATGAGTTTTCTCATTTCTCACTGTTCCTCAGCTGGAGTTTTATAAAATGGTGGTGGCTTGACTTTATGAGGTCACAGGACTATTCAGGTTGGAAGGGGCCTCAGGAGATCATCTAATCTTTGGCATCATCTTCCCTTCCTCCCCTGCCTTGTCTGATTGAGGTTTTTCTGTCTCTTATATGTAGTATTACCACAGTGCTTTTGTGTAGATATGACTGCTATATTACAAATAGTAATAATAAAAAATCCATGTTACCCAGATGGCTCAGGCTTGTAGATGCACAAGATCTTAGCACCTATACAAGGGAAAAAGAAAGATGAAAACAAGTGAAGAGGAAGTGTAACATTTTTTCTGAGTTAAATGTGCTTGCGTCCATGTCTGTGTTACCTAAATTCTCTCTGTAGCAGCAAATTTCTGTGTTACCTAGTTGAAGCGTACTTCCTTGTCATCACAGGTGTAATGTAAATGAGAGGTGAAGTACTATACACGTCTTATGGAATGGATGAGCTTTGCATCACAGCCACTGCTCAGACCCAGATAAATGCAATTCCTGGAATGTAGCGCTTGCTTTACAAGAGCAAGCAGTCAGCTTCCCTAAATTACCCAGGAGGGCTGTGTTCCCTTTGTGTTTTGTGTTCTTATTCTCACTATTATCAACATTATTTTCAGACTTACCCTTGCTTTCTGAGATTTGATAGGATACTCCTACTAAACACCACAATTATTGCTTTAAAAACACGCTGTCCTGCTGTAGTCAGCAGGACTGATGGGCTTTGAAGAAACGAGCTGTGCCTAGAAGGTGGAAAAGCTGCTTCTCTGGAAGACGGAGGAAAGTATTACAGAAGGAATAGGGTGTGCTTCATCCTAAAATACCAGGGTCATCAATACGGAGAGTAAGACAAAGCAGTGATTCTCCTCTCAGCTGGGGTGGGGGCAGCAGGGTTGACTGCCCAACCTTTCCCTTTTCCCTCGCCGACCCCATGGGGAGGCTGGCAGGACTTCTCTCACCAGGAACCAGAGTTTCAGATAACTTTGCTGAAGGACTAAAGCACTCCCTCGCAAGGCTGCTGGGGTTGTCTCGGCAGCCCATGGCACGGTTCCCAGCACCACAGCTGCTCAGGTCAAGGACAGGAGCCAAAGCGTCGACTAACCTGCTTCTGGTTGCCTGGATTGCTGCACATTTTGACCTGTCAGTGGGGGTTCGTAATTGTTGTTGGAGAGGCTTTCTTGCTGCAAACAAGCATTTCCAACTCTTCTTTTATTCAGGGGAATCGTGCTCTGGAAAGACAAAGTCTACATGCTGAATGGGGAAGAAGGAAGACACTGATCTTTTGTGTTCTGCCACTCTTTAGTAAATTCCCTCTTTCTCCTCAAAGTCAGCTCTGTTTAAGGGTGTCCAGGAACCAGACAGATACACACACACACATACATATATAGAAATAGTGCCAGTGCTCATACCCATCATTCCTTTTGGAAAGTAATTTTAGCTCCCCTCTCCATCCGCTGCAGATGATTTTTAAAGGGCAGATGACATTTGCTCAAGGCAGGTTAAAAAACCTTTCTCTGCAGGCTGACTAAGCCTTTCAAGTGCCTTCAGTGGGCCACAATTAATGAAGCACAAAAGAATAATCATCTGGCTGTTTAGAGAAAATGAAATTATAGGCTTTTATGAGCCAAAGTGCTGTGGTTTCCCCAATGTCTTCTTCCGCTTGATCCAAAAGAAAATTCTTAACAGAAAAAAAAGCTTGGACTTGAATGTTTACTTCCTATGAGTGGTCAAGCCTGGATGCAATATGCATACAATTTTTCATAGTAGAAATATATTTTCCTTTATGACTCCTTTCCCTGTGTTTTCTGCAAAGTGAAGTGGGGATGAAGTCAGCATCAAGTCAAACTTTAAGCTGTGAACACTCATCTCTGAGGATTATTCAAATTTGGCAAGATGGGTTCATCCACCCTGAGCAAGAATGCCTGGACTGAGCCAGGAAACACTGGATATATTGGAAAAACACATACTCTTAAGGCCTTCTGCCTTATTTTCAAGACCTAACTGTGAAGGAGCCTCTGGATGCATTTCTAAGCCCTTTTTGGGCTGCTCTTCACAGATCAGAGAGATTTCTCCAAGATGCTTCATTATCTGCAGGGCAGGCAGGTGGCTGAGCAATGTCTGAGTAAATGTGCTACTATAAAACAAAAAAAGGCAATACACTGGATTTCCTGTAAAACAAAGACCCTTCAAACATAGAAAAATGCTGTTCACATGAGCAGTCACTGACAGGCTCGAGTGCTCACAGACCTCATGTGAGAGCCAAGCTCCGGCTGAGGGGCAGAGCATGCCACTGCACAGCTATAACCTCAATTATACCATGCCGGTCACCGTAACACGAGTGACTGAGGATTTTTGTTCAGTGCAGATTCATAGCCATACAAACAAAATCTTTTTTTTAAATCTTCCATTAGCATTCCCTAAGTTTCTACCTCCATCCTTTGAATTTCAGAGACAGGTTTCTTACAGGCAGCAGAAATGGAGCTTTTGCTGAGTGGTACCTTCTGCCTTGACCTTGAGTCTCCTGTGTGATATACCCATTGGTTTACAGAGGTGTACTGAGATTTCTGTACGGTTCTCCTTCCTAGATAATCCTCTTCTGCGTCAGTACTGTCATAAAACTATATCTCTAGAGCCAGTCTTTCATGAACCAGAAAGACTTTCTTTCTCATGCTCTGCACGTCTTCACATGTGGCTTTTTTGCACTGTAGCTGCAATAAACTCTCAGAGGAATATCCCTGGCAGTTTGGCCATATCTTTGCTGCCAGCCGTCAAACAATAATCTTGGATGTTATTCTAGCATCTGGGATGACTCATTACTATAGGAATATTTGAAATTCTCCCATTTCTATCACTCTGGACCAGGCTATATGGGAATGAGTTACATTTCCCAGAATACCAATATCAGGTTAAAAAACAGCTGTTTATTGATTCTGTGTCTTGACTTGATTCTGGGAGTTCAAATATTTACAGACTTCCACCTTGTAAGACTCTTTTCATTATGGAAAGTAAGTCATGCAATTTAAAGTAAGTGCAAATTAATGAGATGAAGAGCTCAGAGTGTTTCTCCAAATTAAAGAAGCACTAAAATTTTATTAGGCATGTAGGTGCAGTTAAAGTTAACAAACCAACATGATTTTGATTCATCTTGGTGTACGTTTATCCAGCCACAAAACACCAGCACTCTGTTCTGCAATGAGGCTACTTCCATTTTACCTAAGTTACAATCCTCTTGTGTATGTTTGATGGAGTCAGCTCTCGAAAACCTACTGAGGATTACACAAGTGCAGTTACGCTTGTTTGAAAATCCAGGGGTCTCAGCACATGGTTGCATTTTGGGGCTACCAGATGAACGAGAGATCGAATTAATGTGAATTCTTTGGCTGCATAGGTGACTTAGTTACCTAAAGAATTTTTTCTTGCATCATGTCAAGTCTCATTTTTCATTTTTTAGTGTGTTTCATGAGTCCGTAAAGCCTTATCTGACTTCTACTCTTCTTCAGCACTTTCTTTGTATCCCACATAAGTTTCTAACTGTGATAGTCTCTCTAAATGGACTTGTAAATAATTTGGTGAGTGATATAACAGTGGGGTGGATTGAAAACTGGCTGGCAGATAGAGCTCAGAGGGTTGTGATTAGTGGCACAGAGTCTAGTTGGAGGTCTGTGACAAGTGGTGTTCCCCAGGGGTCAGTACTGGGTCCAGTCCTGTTCAACTTATTCATCAATGACCTGGATGAAGGGGTAGAGGGTACCATCAGCAAGTTTGCTGATGACACAAAACTGGGAGGGGTGGCTGACACACCGCAAGGCTGTGCTGCCATTCAGCGTGACCTGGANCAGTCTTTTTTCAGTGGTGCCCAGTGATAGGACAAGAGGTAACTGGCACAAACTTGAACATAGGAAGTTCCATCGAAACATGAGGAACAACTTCTTTCCTTTGAGGGTGGCAGAGCACTGGAGCAGCCTGCCCAGAGAGGTGGTGGAGTCTCCGACTCTGGAGACATTCCAAACCCGCCTGGATGCCATCCTGTGCAACCTGCTGTAGGTGACCCTGCTCTGGCAGGGGGGTTGGACTAGATGATCTCCAGAGGTCCCTTCCAACCCTGGTGATTCTGTGGTTCTGCGAATAGGTGAATTAAGTTAGTTTTTAACTAAGTCCCTATATATCAAACCAGAATATATCTTTACTAATATGTTCTACACATTGGGAAGAGAGTAGATGGACTCACTTTGCAATGATAGGACGTTCCCAATCTCATGCCACTGGCCACCATCCTGCACAGAAATCTCCTGAAACAGTTTTCTCTCCACATTGTGAGTTCTGCTATGTGGGAAACCCTCAAAACCTGCAGAAACAGAGGAAAGTTTTGCTAAAAATACTTGTCTCCTAATCAGACAACTCCCAAATTCTCCCAGTGACAACAGCAGCAGTTGAATGGAAGTCCCAAGTGCCATTTCCCTTGTTTTTCCTGATTCAGACTCATACAATTTGAGATCTTGCCAAACCACCTTAATCACGTGAGTTTCCAAGGAGTGCTATATCAAAATTCAACCTTTAAATCCCCACTTTATTGCTAATTGTGGAATAGACAGAGAAAATAGAAACCCAAAAGAAAATCATAGGAACAAATCATACCACCCCACAACTGATGAGCAGAGATCTTCCTTCCTGATGTTCAGCATGTGGAGAGGTACAATACAAATTTTATTGCTTATCTTCTATATTTTGAAGTCTTGAGAGTAATTAGAAAGGTTGATGGGACAGAAGGAAGGTTCCTTTCAGAATTTTGGTTTCAGCTGTCAGTTGGTAATTTGCTTTTCCATTTCCTTGTGTTTTCTGGGTTTATTTTTCATGGATGATTCAGTGTGGGTGGAAGAGTAGCACTTCCAAACAAAACTCACTGTGTCCTGACCAGTGTTGGTGTGTAAGTAGATCAGCTTACTTGGGCGTGCTCATCCTGTTGTTGACAGCTTGCTCGCAGGGGCAGCTCGGCAGCAGTCTGGCTGTGATGGCTCCAGTACTGTAGGGTAACCCCTCTGCTTATACATCTCCTTGTGCATGGGATGATGCCTGTGCCCAGTGCGCACGGTGCCCTGGTGACACTGGGCTTATTGCGGGCATCCTGCACCTACGTGGAGAGTGCGGCATTTCTGGGCGGTGCTGGACTTGATACACCTCTGTCCTTTCAGCTGCACCATCCAGCCTTTCCTTTATCTCAGATCTTTCCCTGCATCTTTCCCTGCTAGACTAATGAGACCTTTAGTGTCTGCAACTTCTTCCCCAGGGAACTCCTTAAATACTGTAATCAAGATAGCAATCTGAGAGGAGGATCAGGCTGATTGTGTTTCTCCTGTTATCTTTCTCCTGTTATCCCTTATATTGCATTGTGCAGAAAAGAGAATTGGGATAGTAACAGTTCACAGCCTACCAGAAACATGCTCCAACAGGTTTGGCCACCCAGAAACACCCACAAAATGTTCCTGGCTCCCGTTATTTTTTTGTGTTTTGTGACCCACAGAATACCAAATCTAAATGTGAAATATTAAAATAATGCAGAAACCTTTTTTAAAAAAGGTTCTGTGTGCGCTTAACATGCAATTAACAATAATAAATGATTCTGTAAAGCATTTGGATCATTCAGAGTGGTTTCTAACACATTTCTTTAGCACTACAGAGGTTTATATTAATATCAACATCCTCAGTGTCAGCCCAATCTAATCTCACAAATAATCTAATCTTTCTCATTTCCTAAATATCAAAACACTCTTCTGACCTTCCAGATTCATTCCCATATGACAAATTAACACATCTCGGTACTTTTTCTTTTGCTGCGTTAACAATACTGAGGTTTGTTTTTGTGGAAAAGGCAAATCATTCCTCCTTCCACTGTGATAATTAATAGTGTCCTCCACCAGTACCGGCTCACAGGAGACCTGTCACTTTCTATGACTAGTACAATTATGATCAACATTAGAGGGTACATTCCTGTTTAATTTTCTTAATAATGAACACCAGTTCTTCTACTGTGACTGCTGAAGCTGAATGGATGCTTTTTAAAACAGTAATTGATGTGTACCGTACTATTCATCAGCATCTTTTAAATGCTTATTCTTAAACATTGGATAGCTGGTGATACTTTAAATTCTGCCTTGGACCTTTAGACAAAATGTTACTGTCTTTAGGAAAGCCTGAAGAGGCATGTTGTACAGAAGCTGCAGAAAGTCAACTGTAGTTGAACTATTTAATAGGTAGTTTTGGATTTCACTGGTGTAGCTTCATCGGGGTCCTGTGGAATCAGGCTTGCTTTGCAGTGGCCATCATAATTTACTGGACAGAGACAACAGTTGCAATATGGTTTATTATGTTTCAAATAGTCTGGTGACTGTTAAAATCTGACACTATTGCTGTAAACCTGCAGCATATTTTGGAAGACCTCAAATCCTGGAGACCTTCCTTACATGCACAGTATGGCATGTAACTGCCCTCCCGGCATGGTCTCTCTAGAAGAGCTCCAGTGGCTGCCTCCTGCTTTAGCAGCTTTGAAGTTATGATTTTGGAGGTACTATGCCTTCCTTCAGAGGGTCTCAAAGACCTTCGCATCTTTCCTGGATGCAGTACAGTGAGCAGCCATGGCAGAGCAAGACAGTTGGGTCTCTGGATGAGGTGACAGATATTAAGGCAGGGATTCCTTGTGGTATTAAAACTTACCAATTTCTGCTTTTCTGTGTAAGCATCTATAGACATACTAAGGTTTCTAAGCTCCAAGTTCCCAATAAACTCCCAGTAGAAGCTGGCGGCTGGAGGCTGCAGCAAGTTTTCCACTTCCGAGCTGCCCACAAGGGCTGGGAAGCATCTTGCGTTCCTCTTTGAATGTTTCCTGAGGCAGCATCTGACTGCGGGGCTGGAGCAGTCTGCTCATGGCATCTTCCCTAGATCCCAAGGCAAGGTGTGGGGTGTGGGGTGGGAGAATGGTCCTTCTCCAAGTACAGCCATTGCCAGTGGGGAAGTGGCACACCTGAGATAACAGCGAGTACAGAAGGAAAATGCTCAGCAAAGAGATTAAACAACACAGACACTGCTGATGGGTGTGTAAGACTGGTGAAGGATTTACTGGGGTTTATCATTTCTGTACAGAAGAGTTTTAGAAAAGGCTTATTTTCTGAAGCTATGATTAGAGGGAGAATCCTGTGTCGGGTTGATGATCCCTTGGGTCTGGAGTGATTCCCAGGGTTTGAAAGAGCAAAGAGGAGATTACAAAGAGAGGGCCCTAGCGGAGACCTTGACAAATTGTTCAGCATGTGGTCCCTGACCCCCAGGAAAGACTGAAGACATGGAACAAGCTGAGAAGACATGACAAGGCTGAGAAAATGATTGCAAGGGGAAAAAGAGAGGAGAAAAAGCCCCCGCAGCTTGTTACAGTAAGAGCTGTCGTAGAAAGAGAGGCAGTTTCCCTGGGGCTGCACATCACTCAGGGCTGCGCTCTCAGGCAGTACAAAGCTCTTCCTATACCTTATCCCGTGGCTCTGGACTGTCTGAATGGTTGCAACACTACAACATTAAATCTGTCTGTAGCTACCTGGAGGTTTAGAATTAGTATTTGAAACCTGTCCCCCTTCTTTTTTTTCGTTAGAGGAAATGGTTTCATAGGGAAGAGGTTGCGAAGAGCTCACATTTTTTTGAGAAACTGTCTTGACAGCCATCCCAAATACGTTTTTGGTTAAGTTTATTTCAAGTAGCAGATATGATCTAAGGTCTTATTCAAGATCAAAACCAGCCAGAAAGAGTGGCCAAAGAGAGGAACTGATAAAACATGTCTGAAGTCATGCCTACAAATTGTGAGGATGTGATAATCCTGAGAAGGCTTTTGAGATGTGTTTCTGTAGGTGGTGATGATGATGAGGTATGTTAGTGTCCTACCCATGCCACTGATTCCAGATAGGTTCTTTCCAGCCTTTCTACTGGGAAAAATAACTTGATGTGGCACAACTGACTGCTTTCAGTCCCTAAAAGGCAACATGGCATGGTCCACAAGGGTAGCATGCATGAGGCCTGGAGTCTATTTACCTCTGCTTCCAGCTCACCGTGTGTCTGGCTGAATCCTTCATCCTGCTGTGTCACTGGCTCTGTTAATGTATTTGGCTTGGGTTTCTTTGGGGGTTAGCTATAAGCTCCTTGGGATTCACAGCCTTGGGCTTGCAAGCCTTGTGTCTATACAACACCCAATGGGCCCTGGTCTCATCTGCAGTCTTCAGGGTAATGGTGATGGCACAGTAATGCCAAAGTGATCTGGGGAGAGAAGGGCCTCTGCTGTTTTCCAAAACTGAAATCTGTATGTCAGGGTCTCCTGCATCTCCTTTACTTTGAGATGAATATTTGGCTGCCTCTGAGTTGTCATCTACTATGCTCAAAAATACATCAAGTAAATGGGAAAAAGAAAGATTTTAAAGCATCCCAAACACATCACACCTCGTCCCCCCAAACTGGGCCACCCTTAGGGTACCAAACCCACAATTTGTTTAGGTTCAGAGCCTACTGAAAGTGAGATTTTCAAGTCTGGGAGCAGAACCAATACAGGGTGACTTAGGTGCCTACTCACTGAATTCACATACCCACTTCTTAGCATGAGCAACCGCGTGTTCATCCACAAGGTGAAATGTAATAATTTAAAAATGCCAAAACAGTTGCAAAGAGCAAACAGCAAAAATTATAGCTAGATGATTCAGAAATGGAAATAAATAAATACACAACATAAATTATGCATTGCAGTCATTTGTTCAACTACAGTAATAATGTTTTTGTGGGCAGGGATAGTTAGTCTTACAACTTGTACAAAAGAAAAAAATTGTACCCCAACAAAAACATTCCCAGGAAATTAATATTTATTCAGATTATGACAATTACCCACCATTTTACGGAAACCTGGAAAACTTTTAAAAATATATTCAGTAACATATTTCTTTTGGGAAGTAGTAATGCAATTTTCTTGCACTCAGATGATATCTGGGATTTCTTTAAAAGCAACCCCAACATTACACTCCCCCCTAACCCCAAACAGGGTCTCGTTTTTGGAAGCAGTCCACTAAAAATGTAAAAATGTCTCATGTAAATTCTGCATGTCTTTCTGACCCTGTCAGCTCAATCAGATATTACAGTATTAGATATGTGTGAATTGACAGATTCCGTATTGCCTTATTGTCACTGTCTCTGTAATACTTCACTTCACTTATAATTGTGACTCCAGGTCTCTGAAACCATCAGCAGCTTTGCTTCCCATCATGCTCAGTTATCTCTGCCAGTGCTGTGCTGGGAGGAAAGGGTTTTAACCCTGGCAAACCTAGACAGGACAGGCTTCAAACAGGAAAAAATTGGAATTGGTTTAAAAACCAGAGCTTCTGGAAATGAACCATCCTTGCAAATGCAGCTTGGCAGAGCCCTGCTGTGTAAAAAGTTTGCAAACTGCCTGAGACTATTAATTCTCCCAACGCTGCCATGGCTTACGGGAGGATTTCCCTCGTTCTTGCACGCTGGCTCACCTGCGCGGTACAGGAAAGGATGAAGCTTCAAAAAACAAGATTAAACCTCATGCAATCCCATCACAGGGCTGTGCATGCGTAGCTCTCCTGAATCCCATACTGTCTTACTAAAGCATGATCCTTCACTGTTGTAGCTGGCAGAACATCCTTATTAACACATTTTTTTTCTGTAGCAATATTTTTATTTTGTTCAGGTGTCCTGGTTTCAGCTGAGATAGGGTTAATTTTCTTTCTAGTAGTTGCTGTGTTTTCAGATTTGGTATGAAAGCAATGTTGATGATGCATATTATTTTAGTTGTTGCTAAGTGATGTTTATACTAGTCAAGGACTTTTTTCAGCTTCCTATAGAAGATGAGAAGGAGCATAGACAGAACAATAGAACGGCCAATGGAATATTCTGTATCATAGATGTCATGCTCAGTATATGTATGGAGGTTGACCGGGGGTGGGAGGGGAAGCTGCGATCTCTGCTTGGGTTGAACTGGGCAACCAATTTACCAGACAGTGAGAGTGACTTGTGTCTTGTATATTCTTTTACCGTTGTTATTATTATTGCCGTTATTTTCTTTTTTCATTATTGTTCTATTAAACTGTCTTTATCTCAACCCATGAGGGGTTTTTTTTCCCTTTCTCCTCCTTTTCTCCCTCTACTCCCTCCACTTCTGGGGGTGCAAGGGTGGGGGAGGGTGAGCAAGAGGCTGCATGGTCCTAGTTACTGGCTGGGGTTAAACCATGGCATCAGGGAAAATGGGGGTAAAAACAACCATTCATTAATAAAAACACATAGGAGGAAATTTCAGAAACTGCTTCTGGGCAATTTTTTTCTTGGTTTTGTTGTTGTTTTGAAATAAAAATCGAAAGATGTCAAAGAAAATATTTGACAATAATGGGAAAATATTTATTTCTGCCAACATTCTTTCTGTAGGCAAACACCAGTAATTTCCCTTGGGTGTTGTCCATAATACATACTTGGCTGGAGCTGGGTGAAAGAATGGCTCTGTGGTGTGCGCAGAAGCGCTGCTGGTGGGGCAGGCATCAGGCATTTCCACCAGTGCAGCTACGGCAGTGCGGGACATGGAGGTGGACCCACTACTGCAGGGTGCAGCCACTGTCCTGATGATGCCGTTTGCCTTGGCGACTCTTGTTGCATTCAGGTCATCACCCATCTTGGCCAAGTACAGTCACGTATTCTGGTTTTTCCTCCATTGTACCCACAGTGTTTCCAGTTTCTAGTGTTGATAAGAAAATATTTCCCTTCCATTGTTAGGGGATAGAGGGCTTTTGTCAGTGTGTCCAAACAGTGAATAAGCACATTAGGAGAGTAGATTGGCAACAACTGAAGCCCTAAAAATTTGCAGCAAGGCATTAAATGCCATAACTACCATTACACTGCAATCACATTTGCTACATCTGCTTATTAGCTCATATCTGAGCAGCTAAATGGTGCCAGGATCCACTCTCTGAGCAAAACGGGCATAGAGTAGCCCTGTGTTTGGAGAGGAGGAGAGACAATTTTGGAGCATGAGGGTGCAATAGCACAGCATAGCCTGGTCATGTCAGTAATGTCATGATCTCTTCTGCTTCAAAATAGAGACTGTGTTGAAATAGAAGCTGCACTGAAATTGCCTGCTGGAAGTACCTCCTGGACATCTCTCTGCTGACCCCTGAACCCTTCCTAGAAATTACTTGGTGTGGTCATAGATGGCCTGGCCAAAACTGCACCTAGGAGCCTGCTACCAGGGTGACCTTCCTACCTGTTCAATTTACTAACGTGGATGCGGCTGGTTTTGGCAGGGGAAAAAAATAATAGCTGCCAAAGGAGACAATCAGTAGGGCTAAAGATGCATGAGAAGGCAGCAGAGGAAAAGAGGCAGAGGCTGCAGAAACACTAGATGAAAGGAACACAGTGACAGGTTTTGCAAGGGATTTAGAGATAGTACAGGCTGCTGTTGATAAATGTTACAGATACTAAGGAAAACAGGAGATTTGTCATGCAGATGTCCTTGGGATCCAGAGGCAAAATTTTTTGGAGTAGACATCAGCCAGCAGTCCTTCCCTTTTGCTTCCGTCACTGCCTCTTCCAGTTACATCAGTGATTTAGATCAATAGCAAACAATGTGTGATGGATTAACTCCTGACATCAGTGTGACAGTGAAAGCTCTTTGCTAACCTTCAGAGGAGCAGCTGCTGTAAAATCTGAGCTCCGAGCTACACAAGTTATGTCCCTACCAGTAAACTAAAGAAGACGAGGACATGGAGCAGAGCTGGCACAAGGCTGTCCATACTGTGGGATTGCTGGCATGTCCCTGGCACAGCCTGGGCATGGTGCCTGGGTGAGCAGGATCCATCCCTACAGGCAGTGTGGGTGCTGGGGATAGCAGAGCCTAGCTGTACGGGTGCGAGCCAAGCCATGCCATTCACCCTCCGAACTAGACATGTTCTGTGCATGGAATGGGTTATTCACTAATGTGCATGTAGCATATTTGGGAAAAAAAAATGTAGTTCATATTTCTGTATATCAGGACAGCAGTGGAAAGGCTAACTCTATTTACAGAATGGTTCTTTGCTGCCTATGAAAGCCATGCTACAGAAAGCTAGTTGAACTACAACACAAAAATGAGGCTTGTTCTCTTTGGTCATTTTGTATGGCTTTCAACTAGGTAAAAAGATTCCTTAAAAAGCACTTTTTTTTTTTCTTCATTACTTTCTTGTAATTAATAAAAATCCCCATAGAAATGCCATCCACTGGAGATGGCACCTCAGTCAAATCCCTCCCTTGGGAAAAAAACAATCCAACAACGCACAAACACAAAAAAGTAACAATATTTCTTTGAAAACCATTGTATACACATGAATTGTTATGTCCTACTTTGTGCACTTATTCTTCTCCAAGAGGTGCTACCATTTTCTATATATGGTTAACTTTTAAAAGAAGCTATAACTATTCATCTGTCCTTCTTGTAACCTGAAAAATAAAGTGCTTTTATTTTTCCCAGCAGCTCAGTGTTCACAATTTTCACAATGCTCATGATACTATTATGTTACAGAGGGTTTTTTTTCCCAGAACTTGTGTTAGAAAAGCTGCTTCTCTGTACATGAAGTTGCAAGCACTTTATGTGCTCCTGATGCTATGTCACTGGTGGAACACATTATAAGATTTTGTATTATATGATTTTCCATTAAAAATGCAGAGCAATTCACTGTACTTAAAGAAACATTAATATAAAATGAAAACTGATTATTATAATCAAATATGGTATCCATTTCACAAGGAGGAATTTCATGACCAACAATTAATTATATGCAGGACATGACTACATGCAAGTAAACACAGATGTGACTGGGATACAATGCTTGCGGCAGCTCGTCGCCTAGGCATGACATTTGAAATTTGTATCCCAGCCCTGAACTCTTGGATTTAAATTCACATGTAGAATAAAAATTAGATAGGGGAACAGAACATGAAATAAGGGATATTTTCCAACTGGGAATTAAAGCTATGCTTCTGTACAGGTATGGTGGTTACTATTTTCCAGACAATGTTGATGGGTTCATCAACACGGTGATGTAAGTTCAGCACGCTCATTGGGGATGAAATAGGATACTAACACTGGTATGCAGTGATACATATAAAGGTCCACAGAGGAAGCACAAACATATTACTGTCAATAGGTAATCTACAGATTATCAGTAATGTACCAAGATCCTTTCTAGATCAGAATGCAAACTGCCCCATTCAACAACTTACTTCAATTAACACCTAAGTCATGCACTGAAACCCGTTGCTACACACGGACAAGTGTTGGTCCACTTCAGTTGGCTGTTCATAATTTAATTTTTGCCGTTCATAATTTAATTTCTGACTGAGAACCCAAGTATCCTGCCTTCATGTGAGCCAAATAACTGTGAACAGGAAACTATAACTTTTAATTTTTCCTGCTAATGGAATAAAAGCTTTGTGAACATAAGGGAGGGGAGGAGAGAGGAGGGGAGGGAAGGGCTACAGCTGAGGTGAAACAAAGCTTTTTGTTCTACAAGTTTTTCCTTTGTACTTGGTGTTTATTGCATGCAGGAGGAAAACATCCCCCTAGCAAGTTGGAATGATCCTGATATAAATCATCAGACCATTTTTCAAGTCATTTGTTACAGCCAGTTCTCATTAGGAAGATGTTAATTAGTTGACAAGATCTAATGATCTGCATTTGTTTCTTTCGTAGTTCACTAATTGCCACCTTGTAAGACTGTCACTTTAGAGATTCTCTTAGCTTCTTTCCTGGTGGGTTCTTAGCCGGCCCTGGGAGGTGTCCCCGCACCTGAGCCCAGGGATGTACTTGCTCTCCTAGGCTGTACCTACAGGAATGACTGCTTGGGCAGGACTTCATAAACAGGCCCTGTTACATCAAGGAGAAACTACACGAGTTGGGTATAGTACTCTACCTACTGTGAAAAAGGATGCCGATGATACCCATTGGTATCACGTGGTATTACCCTTGAGGACCCAGTGCCCATGGGTTCAGCTGGGTTTGAAACCCACACCTGTCTGTTTCTTAGACTGTCATCTCAATTCTGTTTTACAAAAAATAATTAATAAGTACTTCTTTTTTCCCTTCTCTGCACTTGCCTTTCTAGACTCCTTGTGTAGCTGCCCTCAGTTGTGACTTTTTCAGGTTGGAGAGTCCAGGGCTATTTAATCTCTTTTATGGAGTCGTTTTGTACTTCTTGTCCTGTTCCCTAGCACAACCGTTCTGTGCCCACGGTGGGAGGTAGAGCACAGAGCAACACATACCTTTGTTTTAGGCATTTGTGGAGCTGCACTTCAGAACTGCTGTTATTTTGGTCATCCTCTTCTCTGCAAAGGTGGGCTCAGTGGCATTGCCTGAGCACTTACGGTGGGACACCAGCCTGAGGAATCACTGAATAATACTTGAATAAAATGAACTTTCACATCTGCACTGCCCTCAAACCATATCAAGCCCAATTCTAAATTAAGCACAGAAAAGATAAAGAAAAAAAGTATGCAATACTCCATATATGGTCAGAGAGGGACAATACTCACATTTTCTAACCACCAGAGAGCTACCAGTAACTTGGCTGATCCACTCAAGCCAAGTTTCTATTACATGTCTGTTAGGCAGGCTTGTACTACTGATATCAGTGAATGCCAGATCAAACGTCATCATTATTTTAGCCACTTAGGAAGCATCCAGATACCAAATTTAGTAAGCTTAAAGTGTCAATAAGAGAATTAAGAGAGGACAGATCCTGAACTGGGGTGAGCTTTCCTGCCTCTACTCAACTGATCTCAAGGGAGCCTTAAGCCAGGTGTGAGGTGGTCTGTGTGGCCTCTGCTCCGAAAAGATTCCAGCTTTGCAGTGCACACCATGTATCTCGCACAAAGATTTTAATTTAAAAGGTAAGCAAAAGCAAGGGTTAAAGCCTCTGGCCATACTCTTTCTTTGCAGCGGGCTCCTCCACCACACAAGTTCCAGGTGTGTCTGTTTACTAGAAATGTAGAAAAACCTTGTGGAGAAAGGCCATCCAGAGGAGCAGAAGAATGTGATGTGTTTAGCTTGGAATAATGAAGACTGGAAGAGGATAAATGTGTAAAGTAGGTGGCCATCATTAAACCCTCACGAGCACTAGAGGAGATTTCACACATTACTTTAAGCCGTACCTCTCTAGACCCTGATGCTGCAGAGTTACATCTTTCTTTTGTTGTTTTAGATCGTCTAACACAGTAATTGATATTCTTTTCTCATTTCTTCTGGTTACTGTGCAAGAAAGTAATTATGATTTTTGAAATGTAATAATACAGCATCAGTATTAGCAATGTTGGGAAAGTTAAAGTTATTTCAGTCAACTAATCTCCCCCTAAAGCCATTTTATTCAAAAGTGGTTTATGTTAAATAGTACATTAAATGGTATAAGCAGGTGCCAATAAAGCTGTATTCATGTACTTTGAGTCTGAAACTGGACATATAAAGTCTGCTGGTTTACAGTAGAAGATTGCAATGCTATTTTTTATGCTCTAATTTTGGCCATTTGTCAGCTTTTGTCCCTATTGCTGTATAAGCACAGGAATCTCGGTTAGTTTGACACTTGTGGACAATCCTGTAGCTTTGCCAGTGGCTGTGCCTGATGACAGGAGAAAAAAATTCCTCATCAAGCCAAGCATCCAGGATGAAATCTGTGGTGAAGAGTTTGCAGTAGTGTGGAAGAACTACATCAGAAGTCCATACAACCAGAGTAACAGCTTGCTCCTTTCCAGAGCGCTACAGGGTCAGAAGATGAATTTGTGTATGTACGGGACTGGCAAATACACAAACAAATACCACACCAAAGAGGTAATTATTTTGAGAAACTCGTATTATCTACATTGTGTTAGGTGTTGTAAGGTATGAGTAGTTTTGATTTTTAACACAACACGATGCAAAAAATGATTTGTTTTTACCAGAAAATAGGTCTTGTGTCTCAGGAGCAGAAGAGACAGATGAGCGGACACATGTATTGCCTGTTCTTAATCACCATCATTAGCCTTTTCCTTGGAGATGGGTGGGCAAGGAAAAACAAGGAGAGGCCGAGTGTGTTCGCTCGCTGCCCGTGCTGGTGCTGGCAGCCCAGCTGGCAGCCTGGGAGCCTGCTGGGAGGTGAGGGGCTGGCTGGAAAGGCTGGGGATAAGCCCATGTCTTCCTGCGCCATGCATTTCCCCGTGCTTTTGTGCCTTTGGAAAAGGCCCGGAGAGCAGACCGGGGTGCTCTGAAAGGCTTATCCAGAACTTGCTGAGCATGGGCGTGCGTTTCCCAGCCACTGGGGCTGCTCACCCCAGCAGGGAGAGAGACCACCCCAAGCCCTTCCTCGCCTGCCCGCTGAAGCACTGGGGCAGACTGAAGCGCTTTATGTGATGGAGAAGAAAGCCACGTTCCTTTGCAGACAGTCCAGCAGTTGCTATCCGTTTCTGTTGCCATGGATACAACAGTGAAGCAATAACTTTATTCAGGATTAGCTATTTTTACTGTAATTACACAACAGGAAATTATTAGACTATTCTTCCCTCCTTCTCACCCATCGTTTATTTATGTGATGCTTCAGGTGCCTGTACTGAGACGCCAAGCATTCAATCGCTTGCGATCCGGGGCCACTGCCCTGCCAGGGGGGCGCAGTGCTGAGGGCTTCGGGGGGTCCGACAGCTCTGCGCCATGGAGCAGGCAGCAGGCAGGAGTCCCCCAGCAGCCCCACACAGCTGTGCTGGAGCCTGGCACTGCAGGGGACCCGCTGTGGCCCTGTCTGCAATCAAGAATTAGTGTCGATAAATTCATTTTTATTCAGAGAAGGGCAACAAAGCTGGTGAGGGGTCTGGAGAACAAGTCTTTTGAGGAGTGGCTGAGGGAACTGGGGTTGTTCAGTCTGGAGAAAAGGAGGTTGAGGGGAGACCTTATCGCTCTCTACAGCTACCTGAGAAGAGGTTGTAGCGAGGTGGGGGTCGATCTCTTCTCCCAAGTAACAAGTGATAGGACAAGAGGAAACACCCTCAAGTTGCATGAGGGGAGGTTTAGATTAGATGTTAGGAAAAATTTCTTCACCAAAGGGGTTGTCAAGTATTGGAACAGGCTGCCCAGGGACGTGGTTGAGTCCCCATCCCTGGAGGTATTTAAAAGACCTGTAGATGTGGTGCTGAGGGACATGGTTTAGTGGTAACTTGTCAGTGCTAGGTTAGCGGTTGGACTTGATGATCTTAAAGTTTTTTTACAACCAAAGCAATTCTATGATTTTTTTGCTGTGGAATTAAGTGAACTGCAGAGTTAGCAGAGATTAGGATCAGGCTTGCTTTGCATCGCTCTCCAAGAGGGAGGTTGGGGTGGCCCCTGAGCCTCCAGGGCACTGGCTCCCAACAGGCAGGACACTTTACTGGTCAGATATGGTGTGGGCATCCAGCTGTGGTTTTCACTGATGGGCGGTTAAGCCTCTCTATGAGTGCCAGGGCTTGTACAAAGCCATTGGAGCTGTGCAGAGTCCTCTTCTGAAATTTTGTTCGGGGGTGCTGCTGTGTACACTGCTGCAAGGCTTCCTAACTCTTTTTCTGGCCATAATGGTACATGGCTGGAGTAGTTCAGGTCAGTGGTATGTAGTAAAAACAAGGACTTAACCCTGATTTTTTTATTACTGTGATGCTGCAGGGTCCTCAGTCCAAGATCCCTATGGGAAAAGCTCTATAAAATTTAACAGAAAGTAAAATATCTATAGATTTCTGTAGATTTTTAATAACCATGTAAGATTCAGCTATGGAATTGTACAGAACGTCAAAGGAATCATTAGAAGATAATGCATTTTTGTTTGCTTCTGTTAGGCTTCAGAGGTGTTTTTCTTGGCCAGTGCCCCCGTTTTTCCAGCAGTTGTGTAGCTGGTGGGTGCAGCAGCTTATGTCCATCTCGTCTTGCAGCACAGGCAGGGGGATGGGATCACTAGCAATTCTGTGCAAAGACAGGTCTATGAACACAGAGTGGAGGGGAAAACCTGAGAAGCAGTTAGCATTAGGAAGTGTGACTTTGCCAGCGATGATGGACAGGCAAGTGGACACACTGCACGATAACCAAATGCCAGAGAGATGCTGCGAGAGGGGAGCAGAGGAGTGTGCAGGCACCCGGGGGTGGGAGCTGGATCCAGCCCAACTGTGGAAAAGCGTGTCAGGAAAACGAAACCCAGACACTCCAAGCCTCTTGAGCTATTCAGAGATATCCAGCCATGGGTTAATCCATACACCATCCTGCACCAAATGTAAGAGGGAAGGGTGTTATAGCGTAAACCACAAGCAAATGTCTTCACACAGCATGTGTCTCCTGTGACCCAGGCAGCTCTGTGCTGGACTCCACATCTACCTTAAAATTCACAAAGATAAAAAAATCCTTGAAAAAAGACCCTAAAAAAACCCCCAAAAACTCTTAAAAAAAAACCAAACCCAAACAAACAAACAAACACAACAAAAAAACCCCAAACAAACAAAAAAAAACCAAAAACCCAAACAAACAAAAAAACAACAACAAAAAAACCCCAAACAAACAAAAAAACCCCCAAACAAACAAACAAACAAACAAACCCAAAAAGAACCCCCAAACAGCCTGAACCTCCCTCACTGGACATGAGGTAGTTTATCATTTCACCTACCACTACTGAGGTTTAGAAGTGATGAGTTTTTCAACCTCTGCAACACTGATTTTTTTTGACCATTGTTTGGCCATTAGCTACTGTGACAGGTTGACCCTGGCTGGACACCAGGTTCCCACTAAGCGACTCTATCACTCCCCTCCTCAGCTGGAGAGGGGAGAGAAAATACAAGAAGAGGCTCATGGGTCAAGACGAAGACAGGGAGATGACTCAGCAATTACCGTCACAGGCAAAACAAGATCAACATGGGGAAATTAGTTTAATTTATTACCAATCCAATCAGAGTATGGTAATGAGAAATAAAACCAAATCTTAAAACACCTTCCCCCCACCCCTCCCTTCTTCCTGGGCTCAACTTCCCTCCTGATTTTCTGTCCCTCCAACCCCCGAGTGGTGCAGGAGGACAGGGAATCAGGGTTGTAGTCAGTTCATCACACGTTGTCTCTGCCGCTCCTTCCTCCTCAAGGGGAGGACTCCTCACACTCTTCCTCTGCTCCAGCATGGGGTCCCTCCAAAGGGAGACAATCCTCCACAAACTTCTCCAACCTGAGTCCTTCCCATGGGCTGCAGTTCTTCAGGAACTGCTCCAGCATAGGTCCCTTCTGTGGGGTGCAGTCCTTCAGGAACAGACTGCTCCAGCGTGGGTCCCCCACAGGGTCACAAGTCCTGCCAGCAAACCTGCTCCAGAGAAGGCTCCTCTCCCCATGGGGCCACAGGTCCTGCCAGGAGCCTGCTCCAGCATGGTCTTCCCATGGGGTCACAGCCTCCTTTGGGCATCCACCTGCTCTGGCCTGGGGTCCTCCACGGGCTGCAGGTGGATATCTGCTCCAGCGTTAACCGCCATGGGCTGCAGGGGGACAGCCTGCCTCACCATGGTCTTCACCATGGGCTGCAGGGGAATCTCTGCTCCAGCACCTGGAGGACCTCCTCCCCCTCCTTCTTCACTGACCTGGGTATCTGCGGACTTGTTTCTCTCACACATTCTCACTCCTGTCTCCCAACGCTCTTCTGCAGCAGATTTTTTTCACCTTCTTAACTTAACTAACTTCTTAACCATCATTATTGAAGGACTTGGCCTTGGCCAGTGGCAGGTCCATCTTGGAGCCTGCTGGCATTGGCTCTGTCGGATGTAGGGGAAGCTTCTGGCAGCTTCTCATAGAAGCCACCCCTGTAGTATGCCCTGCTACTGAAACCTTGCCGTGCAAACCCAATACAGCTACCTTGATTTAACAGAGAGAGGATGTTGAGCCAGCATTTGAGAAACATGGATTAAATTCCTGAGCTTGCCCTGGCCATATACCCCCTCCCCTTCCAGCCCCCCAAATTTGCTTTCCTTTCACCTCTGTGTTGAATTTGGTTGTGGTTCAGGGATCTTTCTGTAAGCTCAGGAAATCTGGTGGCTGCTTTCACTGGTTAGTAATAAAAATTATTTTTAAAATTGCCTCAAGGAGAGTGGCTTAAAAGGACATTTGAACTGATGAAAATTTTTGAGAATTGAGCGCTTTATTTGATGCTTTTTACTAATGAAATTTCTGGTCTCGATGCCATTTTTGTCATTTTTCAATTTACAAAAAGTGATTGAACATAATTTACCTAAACTTTCAGCTACCTTAAGGTGTTTCAGGACTTCATTTTTCATAGCTGATGAGAAATAATATATGCAAAAAGAAAATGGGATGAATGATTCAATGCAGAACATTAGAAGCAATTCCAATTTCTGAAAAATAGGTATTTAGAAATGAAATAAATAAGAATGAAAGAAAAAACAGGTAATTTTCCTGTATGAGAGCCCTGCTCCAGCACTGTTACTAACTCACGGAAAATTTCAGAGAATTTGTAATTACTTGGTAGTTTTACAGAGAAATACCACTAAAAATGTGAAAAGTGTTGTATTGAATACATTTTTTAGATTGGCCTGTGGAAATTCTTGGTTATACATGAAGAAAAAATGAAAGAAGTAGGAAGATAATTAAAAAAATAGTGAAGAGGCAACTGCTGAACTATCACCTTCACCCACTGAGCTGTGTGAACCGTACCAGGTTATGGGCAATGCAGAATAGGGTCTAGTGCTTCTACTCTGAATTCTTTGCTGCCATCAAATAGACCTGTCCCAAATCTTAGATTTCATTGTTTACTATTAGAAACAGACTCCATGTGAGTAAGTGTGACCTGTTCTTCCGATTCGCTGAGGACCAGTTCACTAAGCAGAACGGAGACGGAGGTACAGCTACATTAAGCTGGTTAAATTTAGGCATCTTAGGTTTGGCATTTAGCTTTCAGTTGATCAGAATTATTTCACAGGAGGTGCTGTTTTTTTCTACTGAGGCACACGCCGGCATTCACTTTACTTCCATTAACGTATCACTCTTAATCAAAGCCGGTGTTCAGACCTCTCTGCATCTTGTCATCTTGCCAATCATTAATGCTCTTCACAGGAGTATATTTTTGCCCTACTTAGTATGCCAGATGATTTTGCCTGGGTCCTTTGAGACCCTTGTGGGACACATCCCTGCTTTGCATCTGCCTGCTGAAATCTGCAGGGCTGCAGTTCATTCACACACCGCTGTGAGACTGAGGACTGGCAGGAGCCTTATCTTTAAGAAAAAAGCAAATTTTCATGGCATTAACAGTAGGACTGATAAATTAAGTATGTAGTTAGGAAAGGCCAAGCATGACAATGCCTTTAATCCGATTAAAACTATGTCTGAAATATTGTTGTTATTTTGGCCTAAGTAATTAAGCAGTGCTTGGAGTCTTGCATTAGGACAATCAAGAAATAAATAATGATTAGGATGTGACAGAAAGATCTTGGGTTTATAATCAGTTAAGGCCTACAATCGATTAAGACCTACAAACCCAATTATCTCCAAGATCAGAATTCTTCATTTTCCAAAGACCAGTCCCATGATTTAAGTTTGTTATCACTTTGTAGGAGTAGATGTTAGTTGAGAGATATGAAGATTTTAATTAGAGCCAGAAGCTTATATGTACATGAAGAGATTAAAATAAAAAAAGCAAAAATGGGCTGTTTAATGTATTTTATAAATTTTAAGGATTCTCTTAAAGTACCTGATCCCTCTTTCCTCAGGTCACTGTGTTTACAGATTTTTCAAAATTGTCCCTTCATTTCATATTTTGGAGGCCAATTAATTTTTTTTTAGGGATACTCTTTTGATTTGTATTTGTCAATACACAAAGCCACAGACCTATTGCTGACAACATTTTCCCAAATTGAAAGTAAATTTTAATAACTGAACTCTACATACACAATAGCAAAGACGTTTGTGCAAATTCAGTTTTACTTGACAAGTATAACAGATTATAACTATGTGGAAATTACTTTAATGGACACAGATTTGGTGTTTTCAGACAGAAAATTAATCTGGAGGAAATCTTTGTGGAGTTCAGTTATGATACAAAAATTGTACTGTGAAGCACAATAACATCTGTTTGCAGTTTCCCATATGAATTTAACTCTTCAACCCTTTGGAATTTGTTCCATGGTAATTAGCAGGAGTAAGCCTTTTTGATATCATTAATTCAGCAAGGAGTTCCTTTCATGCTCTATTCCATGTAGCTCTGTCCCTACCTTGCAGATGCCGTGGTACTTTGAGCTTTCAGGTCTTCAGATTTAACTCTTCAGGTTTAACTCAGAGAGACTACCTTTCTCTCCCTCCATCTCATCTCCCCAAATTTCTCATCAGCACCCCTTGTCTAATGATCAGACTCACTTTTCATGTCAATCGAAGGACATTGCACATGATCAGGGCTCTCTGGCAGTGCAATTATGTCTTGCACTGCGGAAGAGCCTTTGCAGGAAAACCCACTGGCTATTGTAGAGTGCACTTACCCTGGTCTAGAGCAGGTCTGGCTAAGAGCTATATGATCCAAATAGAGTGCCAGCCAATCCCAGCTTGGGTTGGTCTGGTTTTCTTCTCATTTTTTTACTTCTCACAGAATTGATTTTGTCACATTTGCCCATATAAAAATGGTTACCACCATTGGTTACCATCAGTGGTTGCTAAAAAAATGTAAGTTCATGTGCGGAAGACTGAAGATGGAGATGTAAGGTGTGGGAGGAAGATACAGAAAACCAGAAGAGGACAATGGCAGAACTGGAAAATGTGAGATAAGGAAAAAATTTTGGAGGGCAAGAGGATGTCAGGACAGCAAGCAGCTGGGAAAAACTGCATGGAGTAAGGCCAGGAAAGAAGATCATGGGAAACTGGAGGGATCCTTAGCAGGAACAGGAAGAAATACCCTGAGAAGAGCAGAAAGTCTTGTGGATGCAATAAGAAGTCAATGTGGTTTCCTTTTCATGAAGGAAAATGTGTACATGTGACTTGCTGAAGGCAGATTTTCAGGTAAATGTGACTCAGATCTGCAATCAAGTGAGTTAATTTTCCCCAAGCTGAAGCTCTGCCAGCTGCAGCATCCAATCATCTCTGGCTGTGTTTCCAAAGTATTTGAAAGGCATTTCTGAGGTTAGCTGCGTTTACCTGCATTTTATCAGGCCAGCGACATGCAGTGTCTAAGATCTCTGTGTGAGTCCAGCCTGTCCTTGCTATCGTATTACGTGAGGATGTTGGGTGGATCATGGCGTTGGGTGCCCACAGCCTGATTAGTGTTTTGTTCTGCAGCAGGTGGGATTCACAACAATCTGTGTTTGGCTCAGTTTGGATGTACAGGTCAGTGGAGACCATGCCAGGCTTCACATCTCTCCCAGAACTGGCCATGTCATGTACAGCATAAACCAGGTGGAGACATGACGTCACTGTGTTTCCTCATGGCGTTCACCAGGTTGAAGGTCTGAATTTCAGACCATTTTTTGCATTCTTCTGTTATGGAGTCTTCTTTGGGGATTTTGCAAGGTTCCATGCAATGTAAAGTGGACTTCAGCCCAGATCTCCTCACTGGGGCAGATGAAATAAATTTGGCCTAGGTTTCACCTGAAATCACTGTAGAAAAAAAGGCACCTTCTGGTAATGCTTGTATCTTCTGTTATGGATAGCTAGGACAGGTAGGGTGCTCTCAGGTTGGATTTTGGCGATGATCTGCATCTGCTAAGGTTATACAGAGAGAGGTGAGAAAGACTGACCTCAAACTGGCTGCCTAATGCAGACTAGATGTCCAACTATATGGTTAAAACTTGGTGAGATAAAGCTTAATGTGCATATGCATACAAGTTTATTTATTAATTCAAGAGTTTATTTCAGTTTGCTGTAGCAACTGTATTGGGAAAAGACGTGGTTTTGTTCCCTGTAGTGGCATCAGAAACAGATAGTCTAACATTTTAATGGAAATTGGTATTGCATTTAAATTTGTGGAAGATTTGATTGAATCTTTTCCAGAGGTATGGTCATTTCTTTAAATCTGCTTGATACTTCTGAGTTACCATCCCTGAAGATCAAACCACCACCTTCCTCCCTCACAAATTCTATTCTTCTTGAAGGTATAACACATATTAAAGCACAACATTTTGGGAAATGTGTTTGTATTATTCATATCAGACTGTTTGTGAATAGTAAGAAATTTTTCTACAAGAAGAGGAATTACTTATGGACCAGACTTCTGTATGAGCTTGGATTTCTTTATTCTTATTAGGAGTTGTACAAATAAGAAATGCTGCTTTGTATTGCTATCTGTTTTACCAAACACGGGCCTCTTCTGAAAGCATTTCTTCCAGCTCCTGTGTTTCTGTTTTCAGCACCTTTTTTAAGATTTGTGAAGGTAGACAACTAGTCCCTTTAGCCTCCCATAATAGTCAATGGAGAAAAGTAGGCACTTTTATGATGCAATTCAGTTGCCCTGTTGTGGACATTTAGTTGAGAATGAGATAAATCACAGCCTGTCAATGACTGTTTCTCTCCAAGGGAGTATATACTACTAGATCATAGACACTTGGTTATGAGGCCACCCTTGTTTTGAAGATGTGTTATATATACATATATATATATATATGTGCTCTGTATGTGCATATATGTGTGATTGTGTATATATATATATATATACACATGCGCACACCATATATACGTAAGTCGTCTCTTAGTTTGAATATATGCTTGAATGTTATAGTCTTCTTACTCCTGGAGCATAATCTCTTGGCCATCTTCCAGACTTTTGCTTCCTTTTTCTATGCAACAATATGATCAGGCTGAAATCCTTTCTTTTGCTGGTGACGTGAAAAGCTCTGCTTTCATAGGTCTCTGTGCAGGACGAGAAGTCACCCCAGCCTCAGGGCAGGGGGCATGGAAATTAGAGCAGGGAAGCTGCACAGCTATGAAGCTGTGACCAACACTGACTAGTTAGGAGAGTTTCAGGGCTTTACTCCAGGCTTCCTATGGGCAGACGGGAGGGAAAAGCCCCTCAGGCTCAGGAAAACTAATAGTTGAATCAAGCACTTGGATTTTTTTTCTTAGATTTAGGAAGGAGCTGCCATCGGAAAGATGCTGGTATATTTTTGAGCTGGTAAGTCCTACCAAGAGTGCATGCCTTGAACTGAGATTTCAAATCAGTTTTGTCTTCTGTCCTTAACTTCTTAACTAAGATTTGAAGCACTATGGCTGATGCTAGCTTCTTCTGAATTGCTTTCAGACTCTTATGACTAGTATTGGATTTGGACTATTCCCTGTTTACAAGTCAACATGTCCCAGTATTTGGGATATCTATTGTTCATATTTATTTTTGGCATGTATATTGTGTCTGTAGATAAAGGGCATGTGTTCAAGGACACAGCATCTGTCTCTCTCCTCAGGCTGGTTCATTCAGGGATGTAGGGAGACAGGAAGCCAGACTAGGTATTTGTTTTCTTTATAGAGAAATCTGTTACCCAGGCAATTAAATTAAATGCCTTGGCATGCTAATGAGTGTTTTTTTTTTTTTCTCCATCTTTTTAAGATGTTCCTATTCTTCCTCTTTTTTCTCAGATGTCCAAGTGTGCGAATAATTAGTCACCTCTGTCTTCTCTGGTGAGCTTCATTAACCATTGCTGGGCCATAAATTGAGATTCAACACCATGGTTTCCTGAAGTCAGAGCAGGCTGAGTCATTAAAAAACGACTGAGTACACAATGTGGTGGGATGTAACTTTCTGATCCTGTCACAGATAAAGACTCCTTTACAGCACTCATTAGTGACTCATGCAGTATCTTTGATATCTGGAGAGTTTGTGGCCATTTTGGTTACTATTCTAAATATTATCAGTTGTGAGTGCTTAACTTCTTAATGTTTAGCATCTTGACTGAAATGTCCTGTTTTTCTGGAAGGGAGAAAAGCCTGGAGGACAGGATTCTCTTCTCAGTTGCTAAAAGCAGCTAATCCAGAAAGCCTCTGGTGTTCTCTCATTGCATCAGGAGCAGAAACTCTGCCATGAGTTCAGTCTTTCCAGCCACGCACAAAACCAGCAACAAGGTCTGCCACATGCCCTTAGTGCCTTTGCAGCACCCAAGCAGTCACTGGCTGGTTCTGTCTGCTTTTGCATTGCAACTAGTGCTTGTCCTCAGCAATGAATTTGCAGATCCACCAAGTTTCAGGTGTTATACATGTGTCGTGGGATGGAAGTATCAGACTCAGTTATGATTTAGCAGCAGTTCAGTTTTATTTGTGATTTGAGGCAGATCAAGAGATTGAGTTTTAGCAGCGCTTAATCATTAACTGATTTAAAGATTTACAAAGTGATTGAACTAAATAAATGAACAGCGACTTGATTACAGATTCGAAGATGACAAGATTCACACTAACTTACTATAAAGTGTCCCAAACCAATAAGTATACATATGAGAGCAAAGCACCGATTTCAGATTAATGTATGTACATATAAACAAAGCATANTGCACAAGCCCAGGACTTGTTAGGACTTGTGGTCTCGGTACTCCCCCTCTCTATGGCCACAATCCATATGTTGTCAGGGGTGATCGATTATAGTTATTATCTTGAAACAGTAGGAGCCATGGGAACCAGGTGCACCAAGGGGTTGCCATGGTGTTCTAGTCCATTGCTCTCCACCCTTTCTTCCTTTAATGTTAGACCATTATGTATTGTCCTGGTCATGGTCTTATTGTGTGGCCCAGGTGGGGAGGGAATCACGCCAAGTATCGAGGGGCCTGAGAGCGGCAGGGGGGGTGCACCACCACAACATGAGACTAAGATATCTGGCCCTCCTCACTCACCCCCTCTGCCATATTTCTGTTTCATGTACTAAGAGTGACATCTTGCAACATCTCACTCTCTATTCCCATTTGCCACACACATCAGATCAGCATGTGCGTGATCTCCTGATCACTTGTATCCAGCGGGTGACATCTCAGGACCAGAGAGGCAATGATGTAGCAAAGCCTGGAAAGAGCCTGTCTGGAAAAGCATCCTGAAGTTACGGAAATGTTAATCTGTATTTTTAAGCTCATTTCTACAAATCAGGCTCTTCAGAGAAGGAAATTGTTATTGTAGAAATATTCTTTGTCTTTTGTAAGTAATATGTTGTTGTCTAAAACCCCATTTTTTTTTGGTATTAGACTGTGTTCTTTACACTTGTGTTTCCCTGCCAT
The DNA here is from genome assembly GCA_013397275.1 of Burhinus bistriatus. Taxonomy (NCBI): domain Eukaryota; kingdom Metazoa; phylum Chordata; class Aves; order Charadriiformes; family Burhinidae; genus Burhinus; species Burhinus bistriatus. Next base: position 346,249 of record VYXH01007036.1, on the reverse strand, counting down.
CTGGAGTGCCAAGCCCTTGTTCACCTTTGCTTTGCCTATAAACAGGCAGGTAATCAAAAACAGGTGCTAAACCCACAGAGAAATGGAAACTGTCCAGAAGAAAGAAAACCGTGGATTTGCTAAGGGAACTGAAGAGACCAGGGAAGAGGAAAATTGGAGATAATCTTCTATATCCACCTCCCAAGTCCTTCAATCCTTCTTCATCTGTTTGGGGGAGGACATGTAAGGTAGGTAGCCTCATCCAACCCTATTGCTAGCAAGGAATAACAGGGACAAGCAGACATCTCTCTGTGCCTATTTAAGCCACTAGGGTGAAAGCATGCATTGAAGATTGGATGAAAAAAAAGGTAAATTTCTAAAAAAACCACGAACAGTAACTCCTGAGCCTCTCAGCTAACAGGAACAAGAGAAGGGACCTGAAAGGAGATTTAATCTGCTTCTGAAGAAACCATTATGGGGATGGAAATGGCCAGTGACTCCTCAGGTATTACTCAGAATAACAGCTACTCCTTCCAACAGCACCACAGCCATCCCAGACCCAGCCACCCCAGACCTACCCTGCATATTTTCTGCCCTTCGCAGACCTCCTTATTCTTTGGGGGTTGGAAGGCTTAGTGTGACACTGTGCTAAGGCCTGAAGGCAGAAACCCTCTGCACAGAAGCTTGAGGGACAGAGAAACTTTATGTCAAGGAGCTGGTCTGACATCTGGGGAGAAATTTGGAGGAGTAACAGCAAGCAAAGTTTGGGGGGGGAAAAATTCCTTGTTCTTGAAAGTGCTCAGAGATCTGTGAAATAGGCAAGGGAACATCCTCCAAACACACGGTGCTCACACCTTGCTCGTCCAGCTGTGTGTGCTCATCCCTGCGTTGAGCGTGAGACACGAGTTCAGGTTTCCCCTGCGCTCATAGCTCCTTTGGGCTGCAGGGGCTGGGAGAAAAGAGATGCATCCAGCCTGTCCTGCAAAATGAGACTCCCAGCAAAAGCCGCTATTTTCAAGGTGCTATTCTGATGTCACTCAGTTCCTCTCATGAAGTCACCTCTTAATGCACGTTGCTATAACAACATGTTGGTCTTTTTCGCTATGACTCATGCAACACAAATGCCTACAGGTGTGTCACTGTTGTGAAGCTCACCTTTAAAATGTTCATTTAAAAATATCTCTCCTATGCAATATCTGACTGGGACAAAGCACACGGCTTTACAGAAATATTACTTCTGAAGAAAAGCCAGCTCCAACTCATCCTGTAGTGTCTGAATAAAAAAACGTAAACTAGAGGAAAGAGCATTATTTGAGTGAACCAGCACTTCAGTGGAATACTTCTCTCTTTTACGTTCAACGTTTCCAAAACCTTTTTCATGAGCTCATTTTAACTGCTTCGTCTCTGTCTTTAAAATTCTCATTCTATGTAGAGGAGTTCACACAAAGCACCTTCAGCCACGGTGGCTGAGGCTGCAGTTTTCTGCATCTGTATTTTTTTAGGAATGGTGATAAACAGAGCAAGTGCCCTAAGGAGCAGTGTTAATTTTTCTGGGCATTATTAAGGTCAAGTGAAATATCTGTCTCTTTGGTACAGTAAAGACTAGCAGGAAAGATGCCAATACAACAGGTCGTATTATGGATGGGAAATCCCTTTCAGTGGCATTTGAAATGCCGGTGCTGGTTCTGGACCAACAATTAACTCCATGGAAGAAATGTATGACAGTAAGCCAGAAATATTGAGCCATCTCCTTGGAAATCTTTTCAAACATTCTGGGGTGTAAACAGGCTCAGTGAACTATTTACGGTCCTGCATTGTCTCTTGCTGCGGTGGGGTATGAGAGTTGAGGGGACCCCATGACCGTGCTGCCACAGACCTCAGCACTTGGTGCTCATCTCCTGCTCCTTTCCCAGTCAGCCGCTCTGACAGCAAACACTATACAGGTTGGTAACAAAAATCTGAAAGATATGGTGCCAACAAGCAGGAGTCAGTCCCTCAAAGGTGCCTTTCTGTGTCCATTGACTGTAAGAGAAGCCTAGGGTGACAAGTCTCTGATTTCAGGGCCAGAAGGAAGCGTGCAAAGCTCAGACAGGATTTTCCTGGCCTTGGTGGCTTCTACCTGTGGTGCAGAAGCAGCTACAGCTGTGCTACCTTGTGGGGCATTATCCTTTACCTGATGCAATATGTGTTGTCTGAGTGTTGTAAGCTTGAGGGATGAACACTGTAAACTAACCACTTTCATGAAATACACACAAACTTTCAGATACATTATTTTTTTACGGGTTCATTTGTTATTTTGTCTTAAATCTTTTTTTTTCCTTCAAATTTTAAAATGGATTTTGCAGTTTTCAAAGCTGTTGGAGCTCAAGCTGATTTTATTTCACTTAGCTTTTCTGTAAAGGGGAGCTATGAAGTGCTGGTAAAGGGGCATCGGTTTGACTCAGTGAAGCTGGCTACATCTGTGAAGCGTACCTGTATTACACTGGGTCTCCACTCCCCACTCCCATCCCTGGGGTACAGATCACTGCTTTGGTGACAAACATAACCTGGTGGGGGACGACTGACCCACAGACTGTCCGTGTCCCTGCACACAGCACAGGGAGGAGCCTGGAGCTTTTTGTGGGGTGATATTTTGATGAACCCTGCCTCCAACATCATTCACTATCATGTCTCCAGCAGTAGATTTATCTCCTGTGGGCTAAACTCTCCAGAGGGGGTTCTGGGACGCATCATGAACAATGGAAGTTAAGGTCTCATTCTTTTTTCTCTCTCTCAAAAAAAAAGTTTCTTCATCTCCAGAGTTCATGGAAGCAGATTATGAAATGGTATCCAGATTTCTCCCATGTGAGGTTCATGTTGGAAAAGAAGTAAAAGTGAGGATAAGAGGTACTTAAAGACAAGTCTTATTTCAGAGGAGTAAAATTACCATTAATGGCTTAATTCTTCCAGCTTTCAGTCAGATAAACTTACTTTACAGTTTAAGGATGGTGCTCCAGTCAGTGACTTGTAAACGACGAATCCTTCTTTTTTTATTATAGACAGATATTTCAGAAAAAAATGCCATGGAATCAGTTCAAAGAAACATATTAAATAGATGGAAATATCAAATAAATATACAAAACAGTCTTACGCCTCAATGAAAATACAGAGTTCAGCTTGCATCCCCATGCAGTCCTATTCATGTAACACTAGTTTAGCTGCAGGATTCATGAGTCAGTGTTTCTACTGTCAGGTTTCTGAAATGTGGGCTGACAGCACTTAGCTTGGCCAGTATGATTTCTCAACATCCGGAGTGAATTACTGCTGCAATTCTTTTCAGCCCTAGCTCATGATCAGGGGAAGAAGCTGTGGGAGAGCTGGTGTTGCCTGATTGCCACATCTGAGATTGACTTTTTAAATTCTGGTTTCTGTGTCACTGTTGCTTGAGTACACTGTTCTTGCTCTCCTCCGTTTCTCTTCAGTTACATACAATCATAGAGTCATAGGATGGTTTAGGTTGGAAGGGACCTTAAAGATCACCTAATTCCAACCCCCCTGCCATGGGCAGGGACACCTCCCTCTAGACCAGGTTGCTCAAAGCCCCATCCAACCTGGCCTTGAACACCTCCAGGGATGGGGCCTCCACAACTTCTCTGGACAACATCTTCCAGTGTCTCACCATCTTCATTGTGAAGAATTTCTTCCTGATATCTAATCTAAATTTACCTTTTTCAGTTTAAAGCCATTGCCTCTTGTCCTATCACTACATGCCCTTGTAAGAAGTCCCTTCCCATCTTTCCTGTAAGCCCCCTTTAGGTACTGGAGGGCTGCTATAAGGTCTTCTCCAGGCTGAACAACCCCAACTCTCTCAACCTGTCTTCACGGGAGAGGTGCTCCAGCCTGCTGATCATCTTTGTGGCCCTCCTCTGGATTTGATCCAACAGGTCCATGTCCTTCCTCAGTACTTTGTGATTAACATCGTTAGTGCTGTGACTTGCTTGGGAACCGGAGAGGATGGTCAGATTTGAATGACAAGGGAAGAAAAGCAAAGTATTTGTACTCAAGAACCCAAAGCAATTACATATCAGTGATCTGCGCACGAAACAAATGATTGTCTGAGCTGGGCACATCTGGGTGCACATTTTAGCCAAATCCTTCCCCAGGTTGTATACCCCACCCCTGGCTTTGAATGACTTACCGAATAGCCAGGGGACTGCAGCACTTCTTTGCTACTACCTTAGGAGGCAGCAGGAAGATGCAAAATGCTGCAGTGGCCCCATTGCATCTTTGAAGCGTTTTATATCATTCTGGACTTAAGACCACACAGAGATGTTTGGAACTTCACCAGCAATGCGCCCTTGTGGCCAAGAAGGCCAATGGTATCCTGGGGTGCATTAAAAAGAGCGTGGCCAGCAGGTCAAGGGAGGTCATCCTTCCCCTCTACTCTGCCCTGGTGAGGCCACATCTGGAGTACTGTGTCCAGTTCTGGGCTCCCCAGTTCAAGAAAGACAGGGAACTACTGGAGAGAGTCCAGCAGAGGGCTACAAAGATGGTCAAGGGAATGGAGCATCTCTCTTATGAGGAAAGGCTGTGTTGTGGATGGAGCGATGCACTTCACTCGTAGAGAGAAGCAGCAGTACATTTATTGATATAAAACAGGGATTTAACAAAGTTTGATGGTAAATGTGACAGTGTTTTAACAAGCTTCGACGTGTCAAAGCACACTTGGTTATTTACTGCACAGAGGACAGGGTCAGACAGAGCTGTCAGGGAGACCCTCCCATTGAGTCATGAGGTTTCAGAAAGGCCCTCCTTGCTTTCTAAACTCCCTCTCAGAAAGGAATCTAGGTGTGGCTGGATCCAATCCTAGTCCCAGACTTGGTCAACAGTTTAGGTCTAAAGGAGTATATATGCACAATCAATCCTTTGTATCACTTAGCTAAGATTTCAGTTTAGCATGCTATTAGTCACTTACTGAGGATCTAAGTCTAGTGAGAAGTGTCCTTGCCCATGGCAGGGGGTTTGCAAGTAGATGATCTTTAAGATCTCTTCCAACCTAAACCATTCTATGATTCTCTGCTTCTATGATCTGTTGTGGTAAGGAACCTCTGAACCTCGAGGAGTAACCTTGAGTGGCATCCCTACTCAAGGGGAGATCCTAGCGTGCAGCCTGCTGCTGTTCAGGACAGCTCAAAGGGCTCTTGGGCTGTTCCCTATTTATGGGGGTAAGATGGTTGACCTATACTCATATTTGCATATTGACCACAGTAGCAGCATTGCTCAAGTTAGCTCTTGGCTATTGTGTTGTTATCTGTCTCCCCGAAACTATGTTGAGCCCCTGATGCTGCCATCACGACTACATACACCCATTATGACCACCACGGGTGGTTATTATTTGAGCAGGGTTACAGGAGATAAAGATCAGGTTGGCTCCTGGGGCAGGGGGAGCACACTGGCATAGGCTGAGAGACCTGGGTCTGTTTAGCCTGGAGGAGACTGAGAGGGGATCTCATCAATGCTTATAGATGTCTAAAGGGTGGGTGTCAAGAGGATGGGGCCAGACTCTTTTCAGTGGTGCCCAGCAATAGGACAAAGGGCAATGGGCACAAACTGGAACACAGGAAATTCCACCTCAACATCAGGAAAAAACTTTACTTTGAGGTTGACAGAGCACTGGAACAGGCTGCCCAGAGAGGTGGTGGAGTCTCCTTCTCTGGAGATATTCAAAACCAGCCTGGATGTGTTCCTGTCCAGCCTGCTGTAGGTGAACCTGCTTTGGCAGGGGGGTTGAACTAGATGATCTCCGAAGGTCTCTTCCAGCCCCTACCATTCTGTGATTCTGTGATTCTGTGAATAGGGATTTTACTAAGTTAGGAGAGAGGAGGAATGAGAATGGTGCCTAGCTGATGGCACAATCTTGGCCATGGTGGCTCTGTGGGGTGGGCAGAAGCGGGGCTACAGAGAAATTAGGAGCCTTGCTTCACTGCCAGAGGGATGTATGACAGGGAGCAAAGGAGCTGGTAAATGGGGATGCTGAGCGACTGCAAGCACAATGTCAGTCTCTGTTGTGGAGCTGAGACAGGCTCACCATATTTTCAGTACACTTCAGCTCTAAAAATGTGGCAGATCTCTGTGGCATGACATTGCAGCATTAAAAATGGTGATGTTCAATCTCTTTCTGGGGTCCAAAGTGTATTCCCTGTTTAGGTGCACGAGAAGCCTGTCAGAAGAGCCCTTAATTTGGCGGTGAATGTTAAAAGCTGTATGTAGAGATGGAGCGTCTGGGGAGCAGTGTTCATGGGTGATCTCTCTGCATGCACCAGGCAGGTGCAGGTCCACGGGCTGGCTGCAGCAGTCAGGTTTCTTGCTTAGGGCATCTCATCAGCTTTCTCTGAATTAGCAGGCAGGTTCTCCTTCTACAACATGCCAAATTATGCCCAAATCAGGTATGCATTACTTGAAACTCTGGTAAAGGCAGCACTGTGAAAGTCTTTGGGGTTTATTTCCTTCCTGAACTTCACTGATTGGGAACAAACACTCCTTCCTTTTCCAGGTGTAGATCAGTCCTCACCAATTCATGTCCCCTATAGCCACCAAAGAGAAACACTGAAAGCAGAATGATGCCTTATCTCCATGTATGTGCCTGTTAGATTACAAGCATAGTACTGCTTTCTCTCTCAGTTCTTTTCCATCTGTTTACAGGTATTGCTCCTTGTTTGATGAATTTCTCCATTTGCTGCTCTCAGATTGTCAAAACAGATTGTGACTCTCACAAATGTATTGCAAGTAATTGCCAGATATTTTTTATGTGCTGTACTTGAGCTACAGCTTAATCATTGAAGATCCTTGTGAAATTTTGATTAAACTTTATTTCATCACTTTGAGAACTGCTTGGATTAGAAACAAAAATCATGTGATATGTTACTGTTTATATTCATGTCTCCATTCATATTAACATGTACACTCAATACCCTGTAATATTAAAATATAAAATATTTTTATGATAATCTGTGTCATACTGCTATAACCATAGAATCACAGAATCATTGAGGTTGGAAAAGACCATTAAGATCATCAAGTCCAACCATAAACGTAGCACTGCCAAGTCCACCACTAAACCATGTCCCCAAGCACAGGTATTTTAAATGCTTCTAGGCACTGGGACTCAACCACTTCCCTGGGCAGCCTGTTCCAATGTTTGACAGCCCTTTCGGTGAATAAATTTCTCCTAATATCCAATCTAAACCTCCCCTGGTGCAACATAAGGTCATTTCCTCTTGTCCTATTGCCTAGTATTTGGGAGAAGAGACCGACCCTCAACTCTCTACAACCTCCTCTCAGGTAGTGGCAGAGAGCGATAAGGTCTCCTCTGAGCCTCCTTTTCTCCAGGCTACGCAACCCCAGTTCCCTCAGCTGCTCCTATTAGGACTTGTGCTCTAGACCCCTTACCAGCTTCATTGCTCCTCTTTGAATGCTATGTTCTATCAGGAGACCTAATAAACCTTTAACTGGTCTCTAACATATATTATTTCTCCTGGACAGTGTATGGTATGAATGAATATTTCATCAGAAAAGCGTACCATGGTTAAACACGCAAATGTGTTTATTGGTTTGGTTTGGGATTTTCTGCATGTTAAAATGGTGATAAAAAGTAGTCAAATTTGTATTGCTTTCTATGAAAGATTTGATAACAGTTCTGATTTTACATATAAAGGATTTTTTTGTCACAGTAAACATTATGTACCAGGGAATAAATGCATCATAGCTACTCTTGAAAACTATAGGCAAAATTTGGCTCTCAAATCAGTGAGGGTTCAGCCATGGATGTCACCAAGAGCAAGCACAGACCATAGGTTAGCATGCTCCTAGGGATTTTGGAGGCAAAACTGAAAGGGGCTGATACTTCAAGTAGAGGATCAGAAGCCCAGGTTGTCCCATCCCCTCATACGCACACAACTGCCTGGTTTCTTCCAGGCTGGGTGACTCTCACAGCCAAAGAGGACTTGTTGCTGTTGTACAAAATATGGCTGAAATAAATCTCTCTAAACTTTCTCTTCTTAAGATCAAAACATTGATTAATTTCCCAGCCCACAAATGTCCCTTCTTCATTGTTTATTAACTTTCTTTAGCACGATACCATGTTGTGAGTATTCACTAAATATTCTACCAAATGAAGTTGTCTCGGAGGCAGGCAGCCTGTGGGGATGCTGCCCAGTGCCTAACTGGTACAAGAAAAGTTCCCTTTCACAGGATCCTGCCTTCTGGTGGATTGGTACCATTTCAAGCCATTGACTATACTCAAAAGTATTCAAATGGCTGTGCTCTGACTAGTCTTGAGTTAGCTATAGACATTTATTGTGAAAGAACTTATGCAGTGATTGGAGGATATCTACAGAATCTAGACATTTTTGCACACTGATCACTACCTCCATCATAAGACCTTCATTTCTATAGATCTCTGCACTGTATAATAGAAAATACTAACTTTCTACGGCTTTTTTGAAAAATTATGTTTTAATAATTATACTGCTGCTTAGGAATTTAGAATAACTTGGAAATCTGTAAAATGGGATCCTAAGCATTTTTTCAAGAGATAGCATTCAATTCCCAAGGCTGCTGCAACTGTACATCCTTCTGCCGTCCGTATAATCTCTTTCTCTTCTCTAAAGTAAAGGTATTGCTGTTTTCCTCCCACACAGCAAGGTTCGTTTTTCTACAATATGGGATTACCCTGACTGATGGGTTGTCTCTAGCCCTTTAGATATATTAACCCAATGATATATTTCTCTCTGTGCTGGTAGCCAGTGTTAGTAACCTCTAAGCCAGTCCTTGTTCATGGATGAAAAACACTCTAATCCCTGAATTTCGAAGGGAATTACAGATAATCAAAGGACGTGTCTGCCAAGCACATAACATGCTGCTGGTGTGGTCTATCAAATTATCAAATTCCCTTAAGATTAATCAACTGGCTTTAATGGATACAAGAAATCTTATTATATTATGGCAAAGGGTTACATTCCCAATTAACACAACTCTAAACAAAATCACTAAAGAAAAATAGCAAAACATAGTATGTTTTTGCTTTGTTTTATGAGTGTTTTACATGATTGGGAACAACTAACAATCTTCGTTCTCTTAGGCTTGATGTCCCTGGTGAGTTTTTAAAGTTACCCATCTGTGCTTTTGTTTTACTGTCATTGCCCTGCCTTGCCAAGCTCACCTCCCGATCCTCCTCCAGTGGAAGTCAGTCTTATGAAGGAAGACAGCAGAGCTCTTTTCAGCTTGTCATCTTATACACTTGCCCATGCCCGAAAGTCTCTGAATTGGGTTTCTTCCTTTCTCCTTGTTTTTTTGCAGTGGAGTTTTCTCATCTCCTTTTTTAAAGCCTTAATGATCTGAGGCAAGAGCCCATTGGGTGCTATGAAGGAAGCATTCTGGGTTTTTCTGGAGGTGGAGATATCACAACAGATGCAAGACTCCTTTCAAACTATCTAAATTATGCACTGAAAGCAGTATTCGCTGTATAAAATATTCATTATACATGTATCTTGCCAAGTTCATATCTTCTAGTTTATTATACCCTCTTCGTAGAGATAGCATGTTACATAGCAACAATTTAAAATTTGACACTTAGACCACTTTCTAAGTTACTCTCTTCATCTCTCTTTCTTTCCTTTCTATCCGAAGGAAGATACAAGAAACCTTGAAATAGGTAGCCTAACATAACCAGTTTCTAGGGAAGACTCCAGTAGAGACTAAGCCCTGAAGCATTCAGACAAGGCTAAATCGCAGAAATGTAAAAACAGTCCATGAGCCACAGTTCAAAAAGCCCATCAGCCCTTTCTAAGAATCTGCAAGATACATCTCTCAAGCAATACAAGTGCATCTGCCCCCAACTTATAGCATTGTCGCATCTTTGTTAAAAGCATGTAGATACTAAGGAAGTTCTCAGATGTCATAAATACTATGTCACTTGGGCAGTAAGTAGCCTTTCGATGTTATGAAGGAGAGTGATAAAAAATTAGTTAGCTTCTTTTAATATTTCTTTCTTTCTCTTTTCTTCTTGCTTTTCCCTTGTGCTCCATACAATTGGCAACTGGATTACTTCCAGAATGTGAAAATCAATCTACAGTAAATGGATGAACTGAGTATATCAGTGAAAAAAGTGTTTTGCCACAAGGTTTGGATTTCCAGAGGAAGAAATTACCTGTTGCCTCCAAAAGTAAATATCCATTAAGGAGCTGCCTTGCACAGTGCTTTCATTTGGATTTGGGAGAGATTCACTTTAATTGAATCCTAGGATCATTCGGGTTGGAAAGGATCTCAGGAGGTCTCTAGTCCAGCTTCCTGCTTAAAGCAAAACCAGTTACAAGATCAGACCAGGCTGCTCAGGGCTTTATTCAGCCAGGACTTTCTGAGAGTTTATATTTTCATGTCAGATAGTGGTGCTGTTCTTCTAAAATATTGTATTCTAGCTGTTTGGAATAGAATAATCTGCAATCCTAGTTTCTTATAGACCCCCTTTACAGCATAAATATCAGCTTTCGCAAGTGTCCTGGGCATTGCTGGCTTTCAGGTGTGACAGCCTGAAAGTTCAAACAGAATACCTCAGCTAATGTTAAGGGTTAATAGAATTACCATTGTAACAGTCAAAGGATGCAGGGAAGTGACGCTTCTAGGTCCAGGTAACACCTACATTTAATGTCTTATTAGACCAAATGACACAGTTGAATAAAGGGATCAAGCTTACTGGTTGAGTCTCTTTGTCATCCTCATTTCACAAAAGAAAAGAACTTTTTAAATGGCAATAATATTTGCTGAATAGAAGAGTGTGGACTGAAGGAGGAATGAGAACATCATTTCCTTTGGCAATGGAAAATTGCTTTGAAGTCCTACATGGAAGATGCTGGAGAATGTAGGTCCCCTGCAGGATTTCAGACATCTTTGACATTTTAAACTCCTTTAAGTCTGAGTAGCCCCACTGATTCTTCTGTAGGAAGATGAATGCTAAAGCACAGTGAAGTCTACAAGACATTCGGAAACTGAGAACCTTAGAGGACTGGAAACAGCAAAGTGATGCCAGAGGAGAAATGGAATTGGGATAAGCTGTGTTTCCCGTTTTGTATTTACAGAGTTTGATAAATGGAAGCTGTGTCAATTGGGAGAAAGAACACGAAATGACATCAAATTATACACAGTCAGATCAAACATATGTAAATATAAGAAGCTGCAAGTTGCAGTAACCCTACTCTTTTGTGGGTTACACAGAGATCTACCGCCTTCAAGTTGAAACCAAAGGTAAACCTGTGAGAATGACCACCATTTTTGGCACTGAAGGTGGCTATTGTAAGCTACTAGCAGAGAACATGAAATTCTTCACACTCTCCAGTCTTTGACACAGAAGAACATCCCTTTTGCATATATGTCATAGAGCAACCACAAGTCTGACTGTATGAAGGAATTATTGGAAAAAGTTCTGTTTTCATCTAGGGCTGTTCTAGCCTAATAACTATCACAGAGGGCCACGACAATAATAATTGTCCAATGAAAGACTCATTCAAGCTTAACATCCACTCAAACAACACTGAAGTAGACGTGTTGTGAAAATGTCAGCATCACCCATTATTACTGACCATATTGACAGGGAGGTCCCGCCTTGAGGGCAGCGAGGGCCAGCTGGTCCGTGGGGAGAGATGAGCTGGGAGCCGAGCATGAACCAGTGCAAACCCTGCCTTCACTCACAGGCATGGTCCCTCAGGAGCTGATCGTAGGGTCTGGCAGCCCTGACATGGCAAGCAAAGTACCAGGGCCAAGATCCATCCAAGTGCTCCAGCCAGAAGAAGGAAACAGGGCCAGAAACAGGGCTGGGAAGAAGCTGCAACATGGCTCCAAAGTCCATCCATATGGATACATCTACAACGTCACTCAGGCAGGGATCGACAGCTGAAATGGGGCAATGTAAGTGCAACAGGAATTTTTTACAGTCGAACAAAGGAGGACAAATGCATCTTTATATCACAACAGTTAAGTGTTCATTTTTGTCAAGTGTTATTCCAATATCAAACAGCTTTCATAAATAATCTACTAATATTGGGCTTTCATCATAAGGTCACTTGCTTAATCCCACGTAGGCAGTGACAAACGGCAAGCTGTGTCTCACTCAACTGTTTCTCTCGCACCCTCTCATTATATGCCTTTGGAATAAAACCGCTCTATATCCTGCTGCGCAGCCTTTACAAAGTGTGCTGCTTGTCGGATAGGGTTCAAGGAAAGTCAGAGCAATTCAGATTTCATGAACAGAAGCCAACTTTTAACTGGATTGAATTTCCACAGTAAGGCTAATAATTTTAGTACTAAACTGCAAATAATTACAGTTATAATTGTTTTCCAGTATCCACAGGTGTGCTGGCTGCCTCTCAGCCTCAATGAAAGGACCAGGACTTTTGGTTTAAAAAGCTCACAATGTTCCTACTTCTGCAAAGTTCACTGAAAGCCAGTGGGAATAATTTTCATAGGTGCGTACGTCTCCTTATGAAAGGCCACAAACTTTATGTTCAGTCAGGTATCTGGGAATATTTATTCGAGGTTAAGATTAAGTTACCGGATAAAGAACATGCTTCTCTGTGAATGAGCTGGAATTTAATGCAGCCCTCCTGTATCCCATAAGAAGATGGACATGGTCATACTGGTTCAGAGCAAATATCCACCTAGACCAAAAGTGCCTGTAGGCAGATACCTCAGGAAGCATAAAAGCAGGAGAGGTGTGGTATTTCTTCCTGCTACTTTACCCCACCTCCACCAATTCCAGCTAAAAAGATTTCCTCTGCCTGTCCTGGCTTGTCTGTTCAGTAAGCTCCAAGGGATCTCTCTTTTATGGAATTCCCCGTTTTCCCCTTGGAACCATTATTTACCTGATATTTCCTTTCTTTTTCTTTGCTTTTTTGACTTCTACCAAACACTGAGCTGATGGTTTTAAGGAAATAGCTGCTGTTTCCCAAGGCCTCACCCCTGAGTGGTTATGCTCGGCTCAGAAGCCAGCATTTTATGTGTGAATCGTTTGCCGTCATGTGCATCTTTTTACTTTTATCTATATCACACTTCATCTGGTATCTTGCCGCCTTGTCACTCATTTTCCTAAGGTCCTTTCCAATGCCGCTCTGTCTACCTTTGTCATTACAACTTTGAGCAGCTCTGCATCACCAGCAAACCTTTCCACTGCTCTGACCTTACTGACCTTATGAATATGTGATGGAGTTGGTCCGGAGGGCTTCAGGGCTGGTAACTTCTTAGGTGTGCTACTTTTATCACTCATCCAGGTTCTTCCTGCACACAGCACTATCTTTTCTTTCAGGCACACTCTCTGCAGAAAGCCCCTGCAAATTTTAAAAACAGGAATTTCTTTTAAATATTTTTTGGCTTTTCTTTTCCCCAAATGGATTGGTATCTCAGCTTCTCCACATTTATTTATAAATACAACATTCACTTTTCCCAGAAGGCAAATGGTCTTACCTTCACAAACAATGTGGTTTTCTTATCTGTAGCATGTGCACATTTCTGTGCATTCTCAAATATGTGCGCATGGAAATACTGAAATTAATATTTAATATGAAGGCATTTTACTCCAGTCTCAGAAGGCAGTGGTCTTTTGATAATTGCTGTACTTTCAGATGTGGCTAATATCAGAAATGTAAGAGAAGAACTAAACTACCAATTCAACATTTTGCCACTCCCATGCTATTTTGTTTGTTTTCACTTCATAGATGACAGAGTGACTACAGGGACTAAACATGCTGAAGACGCAGGCTTTCCTTTATGAAGCTGCAGCATAATGGATAAATAAAGCATTAAATTGCTTCTCTTTATTATCTATAGTTTTAATTTTAAGAAAAGCAAGCAGATTGATGGTCGAATTAACTTACCAGCTAACTTACCAGTGCGTGATTAGATTCAAAACAAGTGTCCATCCTGCTCCAAAATGCAATAATCTGTGTATTCCACTTTGTGACCACTGCTCAGCTGCATGCAGAAAGAAGTTTTTCTCCAGGCAGATAAAAACCAATACAAATTATCTTTCTTAAAAGCTCAATAAATCCTAAAGCCTGGTGAACATTACTGATGTCCTTACGCTCAGCAGTGCTGCTTGAGAAGGGAGATACCATTATAATGTCTTTTTTTTTTAATAAAAGACTTAAGTTAGTTCAACAAAGATAAAACAAGTTTGGATTAATAATCTGCAGTCACACTAATAAATATTAAGTCTGTTGTCATGAGCCATTATAAATTATGTCTTATTACACAATTCATATCCACAGAAGTTTCATGCAAAGACTATAAACTTTATTACATTAATAAATTTATTTTTACTCATTACCTCACATTGTTGAAAATATTCCTTCTTAAACTTTCTGCATTAAGATTTAAACTACTCTATCAGCCACCATGTCCAGCTTGCAAATGCTCTCCTAACGTCTCCAGCTTCTGAAATTAGAGACTTCTACCCTGTTCTGGCTCACCCTAATTTAGTAGTTATAAAGCACATATAAGTGAAAACCTTGGAAGCCGTCACACTGATAACCTGCTTCATCAGACAAAGAAAAGGTGTTTCAAAATGAACAGGGCACTGGTTCACTGTAAAGATTGGAAACGTATGAGCTGAAGACCAAGATTTAAATGGGATCAAACACCTGTATGTCCTATGATTGCTAACACCAGTATTGCAAAAGAATCATAAGAATGGTTTTGCACAGTGCAGGTCAATGTTTTTGTTTAGAAATGTCATTGAACATTATCTCTACTAAAAACTGAGACACTGACTCAGAAATATCACTACAAATCTTTGAAGGAAGAAATCTGATGAAAGTGTTATATTTAAATTGTATAATGAGTAACTTTTATCCTCTCAAGACACTGTTCACTACTACTGCCTTTATGTTATTAGCTACCTAAATAAACAGTTTATCCTAAAGTTATGCTTTGCATTTAGCTAGATGTTTGGTGATGATGAAACGAAATACACATGTATGTAATTACATACATTATATGGGGCATTACATTTTTAACTCTCCAAGCTTCCTCAGATGCTCATGTCTACTCAAAAGAAGATAACCTGTCTTCACTGTGCCTTTACTCCCTCCGTTAGACAGGCTGAGGGCACCTGCCTGTGGTGAAAGCACCTTCTGCATAACCAGGGGAGCGAGTTTGGGGAAAACCAGCAGCAGTGCGTCCCTCCACATCTGCTTAGTCACCTGAGGCAGATGCTGCTGCATCATTTGGCATCCAATGCCAGCATTGTCAATAATAATGAGGTGGTGTGAAACTTCTCTCACGTGAATTATGTTAGATATGGACACAACAAGATCAGTAAATATTCAAGTACAAAACTGTATTAAAGACCAAAGACAGTTCTGCATGCTAGACCAAATTCTTCCATAGATGTCAGTAAGTTCAAGGGAAGCGTGTGAATGAGAAGTTGTAGTTAAAGGAAGATTTGATGTGATAAGAAAAAATAAATTTAGATGATGTAACATAAATGATATGATATAAATTAAGATGATATAACATAAGGTAAGATGAAGTGTGGAGCTCTCCTGCATTCATAGCTATAAATAATGCGTGATTCGCTTATTGCAAGATCATCATATTGCTGCATTTTAGCTGTTTTATATGGGTCATCCTCTAGCACTTTGGGCTGATGTGGCCTCTTTACCTTTTGGGCAATTCTCCAGCTTCTGGATAGAAGTGGCAACTTCAGGCATAGCCAATGTGTTAGTCCTGTGTCTCTCGAGAGGGGAACAGGGAAGGCGGTGGGCAGCAGGCTGGCAGGACGAAAGCACACGCCTCATATTTCTCACTAGAACAGCATGTCTTCAGAGTAGGCAGAAAGGGCACAGGGGAAGGAAATCAGCAAGCAGGGGGAGAAGCGGTCATAAATTCAAGCTATGGGACTGAACAACCTCTAGGTACTCTGAACTCATCCCAATTTGGAAATGCCACTGAATCCTTCTCATTTCTGTGCTGAGCCTCCCGAGCCAGATGATTCTGCCCTGGGAAGTGTCTGAAACCACCGTTGTGGCTTAAAATGGCTTTCTGAGACTGAAAAAAGACTAATAACCCCTCAGTCATGGCAGTTAAGCTTTCCCTGCAGAAATGTAAGATCCCAGCCAGCCCAGGTGCTATTTGGGGTTGGCAGATCT
The DNA here is from genome assembly GCA_013397275.1 of Burhinus bistriatus. Taxonomy (NCBI): domain Eukaryota; kingdom Metazoa; phylum Chordata; class Aves; order Charadriiformes; family Burhinidae; genus Burhinus; species Burhinus bistriatus. The sequence continues at coordinate 330,098 of VYXH01007036.1, read as the reverse complement.
CTCACACATGACTCGTGCTTTCCTCCTGAAAGGTTGTTCTCTGGAGGGACAAGGCGAAGGAGCTTTTACGGGCCAACACAGGCTTGGTTTGCAGTGCTGTTCAGGGAAAATCCGCTTCCCCACTCCCGCTCCCCAAGCTCCGCAGGTGGCGGACAGAAGGTGAGCATCCTCTGCTGAGCTGGCCAGCTGGCTCCAGGCAGATGGAGCAGGCTGCAGGTGAGACCTTGGCTGGGGTGGGGAGGTGGAGCTGCACTGGGCCACATTTGCATCCCAGGTTGCTCCAAGGGTGCAACCCGTTCCCCAGGCTGGACTTGCTGATCTCTGGGGGTTAGCAGAGAAATTGGAAGGATTTGGTTGCATTTCCGCATTGAAGTGAGTTCAGAGTATCTAGAGACTGTTCAGTCTATAGTTTGAAACACTGCAGTCTGCTCTAATTTCCTTGCCCTTATGGCTGCAGTTAATAATTTCCTGATGTGCCCTGTATGGTGCCAGTGCCTAATATAATCCAGAAAATAATTAAATGAATCAGAAGTCCTTCAGTTCCCTCTGTAAGCTGGCTATTTAAAAACTCCTTTTTTGTGTGTCTTTCATTAATAAATATTAGAGCAAAACCCTGCATTGTCCCATCTTAGGTCTTTCCAGCTGGAAGGACCACACTTCTGCAAGAAGAACTATGGAACAACCGGGGAAGTTGTGGAGGCCCCATCCCTGGAAGTGTTCAAGGCCAGGCTGGATGAAGCTTTGACCAATCAGGTCTAGTAGGAGGTGTCCTTGCCCATGGCAGGGGCGTTGGAACTAAATGATCTTTGAGGTCTCTCCCAACCTAAACCATTCTGTGATTCTAAGGAAGCAGCATAAATGGCAAGGAGGAACATTGGAGGTGGACTAGAATGAACTTTAATTGATAAAAACAGCAAAAGGTAATTGCCAATTTACATTGGAAAGTGATTATTCCTTTGGAAGATACTTTATCCACAAATGCTGTAAGTAACTGCTGTCTAATATAAGTGAAAAAAATCAAAGACTAAATTTTTTTTGTCTCTGTCATGTTACAACTTTGTACACGGTCACTGCAATGCTGTGGTCAGTTTCTCCTGTTCCTTCATTTACTTTAAAATATTTTTACATATGATAAAGAGAAAACAAATCTAAGTAGCTGGAGAACTGCTCAGTATTATTTGTTGCTTGCAGTCTGGCCCAGGGGTCCCACTTGGAGCTTCAGGCTCCTGTGGGGCTAATTGTGCATGAAAACAGTGATAAATTGGTTTCTGCCCTGAGGAGCTTAGAGCTTCCTAAAAAAATATGAAAGCCTGTCTCCTCGTTATGCATTTACACATTGCTGGATCTGTCAAGTCTCTCATGTTGGGGAGAGGTTCCCACAACTGGCTTGTGTCCCGCGCTCCCCCCATGGCTGTGCACCGTATCGCCTGTTTGCAGAGCTGCATCCCAGCATCTCTGCTGTGATCTGCTCACCACCGGTCGGTGGTGTAAGGCACATGAGGTGCAGGAATGAAAGAAATGCTGCTCCAGAGCTGTGCGGAGATCAGCAGCGTGCTGCCTGGCAGAGATCTGCCCTCAAAGGAAGACGGGGTTCAAGGTGCTGCTCCACAGGGCCAGCCCACCCGTCATGCTGCTGCCCAGGGCTGCATGCACGGGAAAAGGAATAAATCAAGAGATCTCTGCGCAAGAGTATAGGATAGGAGATGTCTTAAAAGATACAAAAGCCTACAAAGGTTGTTGGACCTTGAGGACAAACACTCTCTATAAAAGCATGTTTATTTGTTTTAAAAAGTTACTGGGGCTAAATTGGTACTTTAGGGACTGGATATTAAAATACGGTACATCACAAGTGGATTATTCCTGCTTATCGTTACTTGCTTCATTAATGGTTACAAACTCCTGTGGGATCCCCAGATGACTGCTGAAGAATAAACAACCAGACATTGTTCTCTATTGCAAAAACCTTTAGTTTCTAAGTCATGAGGTGTTTGCTACTGACCTGCAGCTGAACCTGATGCAAAGCTACCTGGGGCGGTCTGCAGACTGTCAGGGTGGATCTGCAGCCTGGCAGACCATGTTTTTGGTTTAATATGACCTATTTCCATTCTTTTTGCAAATTTTTATTTCAATTGGCTCAGTCATGTCTGAGCTTGCAAGGGCCAGGGAGAGGGGTCACTTATGCTTGTCTCAACTATATTTGAAGGAAAATCTATCCAACTTTAAAGGAGAAAGAATGCGAGGAACCAACCCCCTTGAGGGCATTGGATTAATGGATTTCAAAAGCAGGTTTAGGAGGAACTGGAGAAAAAGGGGTAACAGCATCCAGAAAATAGGCACCATGAACTGATTTCTGGAGGCAAAAACTTACTCTTCACCGTTTCTGGTTGTCAGGGAGCAGCAAGCAAGACTGCTCTGCAGGGAAGGGGAGCCAGGACTTTGGGGCAATGCAGGCTGGCAGGGCAACAACCTCACTGACAACAGCACCCAAGTGAGATGAGCAGAGGGGGTCAGGTGGGAGTCCAGCAAGCACCCACCAAGTCCTCAAGCAGCGGGGCAGGTCCTAGTCAAGCCAGGGAGCCAAGTCCACAGGTCCAGATCAGGGAAGTATGAGCCTAGATGCAGACATACCTTTGATGGAGGTGTGGTGTAACTCTGTTAAGGACAAAGTGCAAGACCTTCAGCTTAAAAGAAGCTCACAAAGGTGTGGAGAGCTTCTGCAGACACTTCCTCCAGCTCTTTCAATCAAGGCCACTGGCTGCCCTCTCTCATCCCAGACAACCAAATCCCTGGGACGGCCCTCAGATTAACAGCCCAAATCCAAATGACTGTCCTAGGGCCAGGTTTTTGCCAAAGGTCAGCAGAAATGCCCAAGAAAGCCCTCTCTCACTGCTGCCAAAGCTTGGTGGTAAACCCAGGCACCATGGATAAGGTGCAAGCTGAAAGCACGGCAGATGATGATAATCACCTCATGAGTTCCTGTGGCTCATTATTGCTTCGATCACACAATTCAAATCCATGACTCAGTTGTGTAAAATATGCACAGTTTAAGTCTATTGATGAACTTTTTCATTGGTGTGAAATACAGCTTCTCCCTGCATTCACTGGAACCACAACAGGTTACAGAGATCTGGTTTATATACTGGTTGCAGGCTCTACTGCAGCTACAAACAGACTTCACAGTATAAAAGCTGATCTTTAAAAAATGAGGAGATACCACTCTTGTGAAAAAAAACCAGTACTTCTAGAAAATATATTTAAGCAAAACTTGCTTCATCTGTGCATATCCAAAAAAAAAAAAATTACTAAATAAAATGACACGTCAGGGAAGTCAACAAAAGGTTTTACCCTGAGTGATTTCATGGCATTTCGTATTGACTGAATGGTGCCCTCTGGGGCTCTAAGTCTAAAATATAATGTAGATACTCTTTGAAGTAAAACAGCTTTAGTAATCTGGATGGAGAGAAAATGCGGAGCTCTGTAGGTTACAGCACAGCGTCCCCCCGAGTCAGCCCCGCACCACTGATCCTGACATTTACTGTATTGCTCTTACCTGAAAGAAACAGCATCTTGCAGCAACTGCAAATAGGTCTAGTGAAATGCAGAAGATAACACTTCTAAGGTACAGAATTAATGCTTTGATGTGCACTCTCTAAACCATTATTTTGGACAGACGTCTGCTTTCAGACTGAGAGTCCAGGTGTCTCTTTTGATTATGACAATCCTCTATCCTATCTGTGTATCTTCCTAGGCAGCTTCTGCAAACTATTTATGGAGTGCGTGCATTACTCAGGACCTCATCAGTAGTAAAGAATCCAACTACATGAGCTGAAAATGTGAGGTTTTTTCCATTTTATGTGCAATGAGATTGAGACACGCCTGCACTGTAAAGGGCATGAGTGAAACCTGACCATTGCTAAAGGCAATTAAAACTCAAATTGAGGGAGAAGTGTGGTTGCTCTGCCTCAGGACCTCATTGTGATGCAGCAGGAAGGTATATGTCTGGCAGGCACAGAGCACCAGGCTGAGCTGTGAAAGTCTGGAGTAAGAAACCATGGATTTTCCTTCAGCCCTTCTGGCTTCACCATCACTTTCAGGATGGCAGTGAAAGAAGTTTTGATGAGTTATAAATGGAAACTCTGGCAATAGCTTTACTGGAGTCAGAGAAGGGAGCAGCCCTACCCAGAGCCCCTGGAGAAGGTTGTCTGCAAGAGGAGCATGTCCCGCTGGGCATGGTTGTTCAAGCAGGTGCGTGTCTGAAGTGGTGCTGTTTTCTGCATGACTAACTAATCCCTGAGGGCCTTTCAAAATCATCGCTGGCTCAACTTCTCTCTCCAAATGCACAGTCATCCCCATCACAGCGAAACTGCTGAAGAAGACACCCAGAAAAGGTACACATTATGGATTCCCCTGTAAAAAAGTATTTAACCTCTGCTGTAGCCCCTCTGACATTCCTGGTTGTTCTTCCCCTACCAGGGTCTCTTTATTTAAGATGCCCTCCATGGTTTAACTGAGAAGACAGATGGACAGATCAGTGTTGTATAAGAGCTCCTTTACCATTTACTAGCATGGAAACTTTGGCCCTGATAGGTAGCTGAAGGGCTTCTTGCACCACCAGCATTGAACGTTTATGCAGCAGCTGCGGTGCACTTGCAGGTGTTTTAGGATGTCTTCCTTGTAGGTGCTTCATGTGCTGCACGTTAGTTGGGGCTGAGCCACCGGTGCTTCTGCGAGCAGCCAGGGCACCAGCAGGGATGGATGGTCTCTTCCAGCCCTTCCCAAGCAAATGGCCAGGACCTCAGCTCAGCATCTGGTGTGCAAGCAATGATGGGCTTTCCGGGAGGAGGACTGCGGACACTGGCACTTCTTGGTATGTCCCCTGCATAAGATTCTCCTCTTTTGACTACTTCTTTCTAGTCTGTATGTGGCACCTAGATCTGGAAGTTTCATGGACCTCAACTGCACCTATTTTTCATGCCTAATCACCATGTCCTGTCTAATTTTATGTCCTTAATGGGGCGAACAGCTTGAGGTATGCCTTACCTGTGACACCATGTCCCACCTTTCTGAGGAGCTTCTGTGAACTGTACAAGTTTACTTTGCTGCTATACAGTCAGTGTTAGCAATGTGTAAGGCTTTTACAGTCTTTTTTTCCTTCTAATCCTTTCTGTCCGCTTTTCTTCTTTTCCTTTGTGAAGGAGCATGGTTCCCCTTGTGTGCTTTGCAGCTGTACAAATGGAACGATTCGTCAGTGAAGCGGTGATGAAACCATTAAACATCATTATTATCTTTAATGGAACTATGAAGATAAAACTATATGAGCCTTATTATCTGGTATTGTATGCACAGAATATATACAAGCACAATTGCCGTGGAGTATGGTTATTTCATGGAAAGATTTCAGTGGAAATATTAATGGATTGAACAGTATAATCAAAAAGAAGGATAGAAATGTCATAACATTAAAAATGAATATTTCTTTTTTTTAAGGGAAACTCATCTCTGAGCATGATTCTGGAAACATTTTAATTAAGCCTAGCAAGCCTACCTGCTCTTTATTTCACCCCTTTCAGACAACACAAGGAGAATCGTAATTACTGACAACTTTTAAGTATAAAATATCAAAAATGTGATATTTCTTATGGTAAAGAACATGAAAGAAGGTCATTTGGAGGAATATATATTTGCCTGAGACACACAGTTCTAGGAATTCTGCTGTTTTCATTTAGGTAAATTTCCTTCTGGGAATGAATGGAGTGACTCTTGGGGAATGTATTATACGCCAGAAATTTGTGACTCTACATTGTGCCAGTATCATGCTCGTCTTAACCAGTCAGCCAGCGAGGGACCTTAAAATATTCCAGTGAATGATTAGATGAAAAAATGTTTTCAATTTTCCTTTTTTCCTATCTTGTGCTCCTTCTGTGACTTTAAAGATAGAGAGTTATGATTACATTTTAAAATGAAATTTGCAAGCTTAGAAAAATAATAATTCTTAAAATAAATTCTGCTTCTCACTTCCCTCTTCCCCAAATGTCACTGTTTGTCCACAAGCCTGGGTCACAGTGCTTGGCCCAGATAAGTCTCCAGCTAGTCGTGCCATGATCCTTTTTGTCATATGTAGTCATCAAAGATCTTCTGCAGAGGTAATTTAGGTCTCTTCATTCCTCCTAATGGAATATACATGATCTTCCTTCTGAAAGTGAAGTGCGAACTTGTCCCAGCCCTGGTTATGCCCCAGGTGAACCTCCAGACAAGTTGTAGAGAATTATAATGCCTATATTCAAATGTGTGGTGGGTTACCACTGACAAGACTGTGGTGATTTGTGTAAGAAGTCTTAAATATCTGACTTTCTAATAAAGCCTGATTTCCAATTACAGTGAGTACTTCTGTCTGGTATTCACAGGTGTCCGAAATGTTTAAATAGTCCTGTTGCATCTATAGGTTTTGGATTACATCTGCCAAAGAATACGCAAGTCCACCTGCAGTTTCAATGCAATATCTCTAATTTTTCAGTTACAATATTTTCTTCCTGTGATGCAATTACTACTGAAATGACATTACGGCATTTTTTGAATGCATACTTTACAAACTGGTATTGTATCTGTGCCATCACTGGCACCAATACAATAAAAGCTGTTTGGAACTAAATGATGACTCAGAGCCCACCAATGATTTTAAATTTGCTAACTAATGACTTGCCCAGTTACAAAACTTTACCTGAAATTCACTTTCTGTATCTAAGAGACTTTTATGCTTCCTGGAAGAAGCTAAATTTTAAATGGTGATTTTCAATTATAAAATAATAAACTTCTGTTATGAAAACAGCAGTGTAGATTCAGTAAAGCGGCAAGTGTTATCCACAGCCTGTGGCTATGTTTGGCTTTACAGAGGGTGTCTGGGGCAGATTTTAGCCCTTGTGCTCACGCATGGTCTGTGAATAGCAACGGGAATCATCCGTCACAGTGCCAGAAGAGGCACTTCTGTAATATAGGTGATAAACAAATGCTGTATTGAACTCAAAATAACATTCACCAATGACGAATTAAGAAGCAAGGTCAGAGAAAGAAATAACACCAAGACTGAGAGGGGCACAGTCAAAATGTACCTTTTATGTTCTGCTAAGCAGAATTTGGGGATAATAACCTGATTTTGTGTGATGGCGAATACCTACTGTCATTTTCTCTCTGAGACTTGATTATAAGCATGAATGAGAAGACTTATTTTAAGGGCTTTTGATTGATTGGGCTGGGGGTGGGAGGAGGTGCCACCTGTTTTAGATAGTGAGATGCAAAACTGATACAGTTATTAATAAGCATTTGTGGTTGCATAAGCTCGGAGCAGTAGCTGCTGGCATGAAGACCCCCTGTGCAAGGTGCCGTACAAATGTACAGCCCCTGCTTTGAAGAACTGACCTCAGAAATGAGGTGTCCACTTCTGTTTCTCTCCCTTGGGCAGCTAGGTGCCTTCCCCATGATCACAGGTGTGTAATCCCGCTGTGCCCAGTTTACAGGACCCTGCATTTAAGGATTTATGCAGCTGTAAGGTCTCTCAGTATTTTGCACAGTGGCAGAACATGCCCACACCATGCGTGGGAACCCTGCCAGAGCAGGGATTGTACTTTTGTTGTTACTTGCCCCAGGTTAGATTCAGGCCAGCCAGTTGTAGTGTCTTGGCTTTGGGCTTCGGCCATTGAGGTTGATTTGTGCAAGACAAGAGAGAGGTGGTCTCTCCTGCTGTCCTCCCAGCATGTAGAGGGCCGTCACGCCTTATCAGACCCTCCTTTTGCAGAAGACAGTGTGCTTTGGTCCCTTTGGAAGGGATGTGCAGAGCAGAGGACTTCTGCTCACACCCTGAGCACCACAGCTCCTGCAGCCTGGTTGTGTCTAAGGCAAGTCAACAGCTGAGAATGACTTTTAAGCTTGGGCTCCTGTGAGTCTGCTGGGAAAGAGAGACTCTAAAATGAGATATTTAACATTTTCACACACTCCTTTGTAGCCTCACTTCTGTGAAAATAAATCCTAGGGACACAAGTACACTGTGATATATAAACTCACCCTCTTAGCTCCAGTAAGTCTATTCTTCCACTGCAGTGCAGCACTGTGAAGTCAGAATATATTTCTTATCCTCAAAGCAATGCTCTTCTGTGCTGAAGCACCTTCTACTTCCCAGCACTCTCTTCTTTCCTTGCTTTAGTTTTTAATTGACTATCTTTTGACAGTCAGAAACAAATTGATGTCATTTAAGTAAAAAAAACAAAAACAAAAACAAAAAACAACGCCCCTCCCCCATCTGTAGCTGCTTGAGGTGGGATTCTTTCCACCTACAAAGAGCACTTTCTATTTTTCCTGAGACTTTGTGATAAAACACACTCTGAAGTTGTGCTCTAGATTTTTTTTTTTTTTACCTTAACATGTCTTGAGGAGATTAAACAGAAGAGCATCTGAAAGTGAAAAATCCAGTGTCAGTCACAGATAGAAGAACATGATTTGTCTCCAATTAATCCCCTTAATCCTTGACAGGTTTATTCCTGCAGGTAAGTTTTTCTCATTTCCATTTAGGATGCTGAAACAGAAGCTGATATTATCTTAGTGTGTAAAACCTAAAGCCAGTATCTTTCTTTATCTCAGTCACAGTCCACTTTTAAGTTAAAAATATGAAAAAGTGTAGGACAATGAATGAGAAGTGGCAAATTGGTGTCCCTGGAAGTCAGCTGAAGGGTTCCTGCTGATACTTTTGGGCAGGACTGAGGTGCTCTGTGGCTCACCCCCGTGCCCGGCTGAGAGCGTGGCTGTGCCAGGCTGGGGGGGGAGGCAGAGTGGCACGAGCCTGGCTGTGGGTGCTGGGGGTGAAGGAGGCTGCAGCCACCATTTCTTCCCCTGAAAGCTGACATCTGATGCCCGTTCTGAATTCAGAGAGGAGGAGGGCTCGAAGAGGAATTTTTCTTTATGCCCTTCTGCAGGTAATGATGGTGTTTCATTTTTTCATCTGGCTTCTCTTTTTGAAATCACTTTTATCTTTTTCTGATTTCTGTCTCACTACCATTTTCCTATCTGGTAGTCTTTTCCCAAAAATTGTTACTTTCTCTTTTTAAATTTTGCTTCCTGCCATCCGTCTCAAGATTTCTTCTAACTTCCTCTGTCTTTTCTACATCAATGTTTCCATATTCTCTCCTCTACTTTCTTTGCTGTTCTCTTTCCCAAGCTCTCTTCCCTCTGTATCTTGGTCTATGCCTCCTTACCGAAGGCTGGGTATGGTGCTCTTTGCATGAGTGATCGCTACGACAGCTCTGGACAGCCTTCACCTCCATGGGCTCCCTTTGCTGTCTTCCCAGTTCTTCCAGTTAATGGCAGGTTGGACAGATGAGGGACTGTATAGTCTATCACACAATTGACCTCTTTAAACTAAGCTTAGTCTCTAAAAGCCAACAAAAGAAGAAATATGTTGACCTGCACAATAGAAGCTGCAGAACTTCCCTGAATTACATGTGCATGTCTCTGACAATGCCCTAAAGCAAATATGTAAGAAAAAATAGAGGAATAGGAGTAGCATATGTTGTATTTCCTCTGAGAATTTCTAGCCTCGATCCTGCATTGTCAGAAACTTTTTGAGCCTGCATTACCTTTATGTATTTCCCCTCAATGCATAGTATATGCTGGTGACTGTAAGGCTGAGGAGAAAATGTTATCTCCTAAATGAATCCCTGCACAGCTTAGCTCAGGCATTGTGTCTTCCTATATCTCTCTGCAGAAGCTCACGGAGAGTGGCAAGTGCAGCGATCTATGGTCTCAGCCATTTCCCAAGTGAGGAGAGAGAACACAATTTGAATCACTTGCGCAATGCTTCTGTTTCCATAAAGTTAATGTAAGCCTTTCAGTGCTAACTATGGTAGGTAAATTGTTTCTACCTCTAATTTGTGATATTGCTTGGGTTGACATTGCAAGAATTGGATAACCTTTTCTTTTAACAGCACAGTTGTGAATGATTAGCCAGTCCCCACCTTTCAAACCACAGCACAGCACTGTGCCGGAATGCAGGAACTGGGCATTCAGCCCCTAATGCCTCTCATTTCCTCTCTGGCATCAATTTAGATTCAGTCTTTGCTGGCATTTTACCAGTGATAGCAGAAAAGTGTTAGAATCTATGTTTTAAGTGGTTACTTCTAAACTCCACGTGTTTTTTCACTGAACTTTTATTTGCTAAGAATGAATACAGATTTGTTCACCCCGGGACTATGCATGAATTTAATGAGTTGTTTTGGTTGGAAAAATGTTTTTTAGCAATTAGATTGTCAATATTGGAGCCTTGTGCTTCTGACCTTGGTTCTACCTATATATTTTCCCCTGTACTCACTAGACATGGAATGACTAGTCACCCAATATGTACCAGATGTGGGTTCATTTTTTTCTCTTTGCCTCAGTGGGTGCCATTCTAGAGAGTGGCAAGCATTGTCTTTCTCTCAAATACTGTTTCTGATGCAGCCAGTGAATGAGAGATACTGGTTTATAGGTGACTGAGTGCATCCCTGGATCCCTACCTCTCCCTGGGTGAAGTATTTAGATCATCTGCATGGCCCCGCACTCCAAAGCCTGGATACATTAGTTCGACCAGTTTGCTTGTTGGCGCACTTTGTCGTCTGCGGTTGTTGGTGTAGCCTTCACAAACAGACCACCATTCAACCTAACGCCCATAAAGACGTTGTTTTTGATAATCCTAATGGATCTTTTTTTCCAGAGTCTCACTCCTCCGGTGGTTGAAAAGTCTTCTAACTGCCAAACTGCATACATGACCCATGTATGCCCAACCTTTACACCTGTGCATGAACGTGTTTTCTGTTAGCTCGTCTCTGTTCATCCTCCAGCTATGCTTGTGCAGTAAATATCTTGTTCCAGCCTTCATCATGCTCGGCTAAATAAGCCAAACTGCTAAGTTTCATCTATTAAAAAAGCTCCACTTTAGCCTAGTCATCTCAATTATCCTTTTTTCATCTCTCTGAATACACATGACTAGAACACTGCATGGTCTTCAGGATAAGGTACAGTTTCATCGCAGGAATCATTCTGTGTTGTTTGACTCTAAACAAAAACTCTTAGCTTTCATTTCACTTAGAAAAACTTTTTGCTCTTGGGGTTGGGTTTTTTTTGTTTGTTTGTTTGTTTTTTAAGTTGAGTAGACCTCTCCAGAAACTGCTTTTAAGTGTTTTCTTTTGGCACCTGAACTGATAAAACTATTATCCTGCTAGGTGCTTTCAGAAGTTGTTTTCTTGGTCAGTGCATTTACAAGTATTTTAAAAACCTTGAAATGCTTCTACTTTCTGCTGATCTAGCCTTCCCAGGGTGCTAGAATGCCAAATAGGTCAGAATCCATCTCCTATCAATCTAAATGGGAGAGAAACTTCAACACCCAGGAAGATCCGGACCCTTGTCATGACGCCAGTTTTATAAACTTCTTGGAGTGTGTCTAAATTTTTCACTCTGAGGGTGGTGAGGCACTGGAACAGGTTGCCCAGGGAAGTTGTGGAGGCCCCATCCCTGGAAGTGTTCAAGGCCAGGCTGGATGAGGCTTTGAGCAACCTGGTCTAGTGAGAGGTGTGCCTGCCCATGGCAGGGGGGTTGGGACTAGATGATCTTTGAGGTCCCTTCCAACCTAAACCATTCTATAATTCTATGATAAATGCAGTCTGCCATGCAAACCCCGCTTATGTTGGGCTAGCAGATGCTGTTTAAATTCTCAATCCTTAAATCATTCTGCTGCAGCTTTTAAAGACAGAAATGGGGAGGAATAGCTCCGTCCTCTTGCAAACCGGATTCAAAAGCTCTCTGGCTTTCATGCACTGGCAGCTGTCAAAGCCACAGTTCCGAGAGCTATGCCCACCACTGTAAAAGTAATGGGGGACAATACAACTGAGCAGGAAGCACCATGAGGAAGAGACATCTTCAGACATGTTCTTTTAAAACTCTAGAATTCATTAAGCTTTTGGTCACAGTATTTCTGACGTTGCAGCTGCTTGCAGATTTATACACAAGAATGCTTCATCTTTCATGCTCTTCTCTCTCTCTGTGAGTGCCGGTAATGTGAATACAAACAATCATTTTCATGGACATTGAAAAACAAGCAATTATGGAATAAAAGCCCCTCTGCTTCTGCTGGCAATGGATGAAGTGACTGGGACCTTAATTATCCTCAAATTCACAGTAATATAACATTCAGGAAGTGAGAAAATTGTCAGGGCATGAAAAAAATGGGTTTTTGCTTTTTTATGATATTGTGAAATTGTTCGGGACATGGGCCACATCCACTTTCTCAGTGATGCTGATGTAAATTAACAGAAACAACGTTTACTTGCAGTGAAACCTTAACTTGCGTCAGTGTAACAGGAAGCCAAGTTCTCCACATACCCCAATGAGAAGGTAATTTTGACCAGCTGTCTAATTGCATGTAAAGCAATTGGACAAATTGTCCTCCATATCATTGAATTGGAATTCAGCTGAACTGTAGTCTTAACTTACTGCTGAGAGAGGCGGCACAATGCCACAGAGAGATGCAGTCTCTGAATATCTTTGAATTGCAGGGGCTGAAGTCCGTAACCAAATGCCATGACTTGAGTCTCCCTGGGTGGGAGCGAGACAGAACTCTGCAATCCAACCAGAAAAACAGCCTGAAACTCAAATACAGCCAAGTGGCCAATAACTATATCAAAGTGGGTTATAGAGATGCTGATCAGAGTTCCATCTAGAAAGCATACTTCAAACAGCTATTCATTTTTGTCTGATCTACATATCTCTAGTCACTTTCTAAATTATTATAGTTCATAAAAAAAAAATTGACAGTTATTTTTGAAGTGTGAATTGAAATGTACAGGGCAACATTTTCAGCAATGAGTGGTCTGCAAAGTTTGTAATTGTACCTGTCACCATGTTTTTACAGGGTGGCTTTTAAAAGTGCGGATTTCTGAATTGAAAAGGAAAAAGAAAAAAGCAAAAATGAAATGTGGTGGGATGGTCAGAGCTGGGATCAGTTCCCAGGTGACATGAGCAAGTCACTTCAATCTGGTGCAAGTACTGGAGTTTTTTGTGGGTGGTAAGTGCATGAGATCAATTAATAAGAAATTACATATTATTATAAAGTATGGTTATAAAAGTTTTTCTTAAGTGAAATGGCCCATGGAAGGGTAATCTATATAAAACGTTCCTTACAGTGTTACTTAATTAGAGCTTTACATTGTATTCCTGAACTTGTGTCTCTGAATCATTTTGGAATTACTAAAAAGCCAGTTGTTTCAGAAATTAACAAATGCTGGAAAAAGGTAAATTTTCAATATATCCAATGCTGGTTTTTAATAGACATAATTTTAATCAGAACTGCTCCTAATTTCCCAGCTCACAAACTGGGATCTTGAAGCCCACTGGAGAAATGTAAGTTATTTCTATGAGAAAAAGACTAGACCTTTAAGATAACTGTGAAAAATTTCATCTCATTAATTTAAAGCACATTTATTCTATTCCATTTTGTCCTGGTCTTATCTTTTTTGCTTTCTTTGGGATTATAATTGGACTGAAAATAAAACTAATTGGAGCTGTTTGTGCAAGATGCTGGGAGTGCCTAGTTGACTGATCCACCCACTTATTTGTAAATGAACACAAAACGAACACAAGATATTTTTGACTTAAAAAGGTTAACAGTCTTTAAATATTAAATGTTTTCTCTATACAATGATATTGTCTCTGTTTTCAAACAGTTTTCTGAAAAAGCCCTTTCAAATGTTCTGTATTCTATAAGAACAGGATAACGCAAGCCTATAGGAATAAAGCTGTTGATTCTGGCTGGGCAAAACAATGCTTTAAAAAGGTTTCTAAAAATTATTTTATCAAATGACCTTTGAAGAAGAGACAAAGATAAACCAGATAATATAAACAACCAAAACAGAGAATTGAAGATGACAAAGAAAGCCAAAAAATCACTTGTCTAACTTGTTACACTGTCTTTGCTGAAATGCTTAAATGATCTGCCAATAATAAACTTTTATTTTTATTTTTTTTCCCCAAAGATGTACATTTGAGTAAAATAATGCAGAAGTCCTGAATGGTGTAGAACGGAGTCTGTGCTTGGCTACTAGGCAAGATGAAAGGACCTCACTATGCTTTCCAAATGCCTTTTCTTTTTTCCATTATTTATTATGTGGAATAACCCTCTTAAACCTTTGAATAAGGCAGTGTTTCAATCACACACTGGCTTGTCTGTTGAAAGGTCAGTCTCTCTAAAAGTCAGCCAGCTCTTCCTTTTGTATTTATATTGAATTCAGTGATTTATCTGGTGTGTTTCCCAGCAGATCTGTCATTAGACTACTGGGTTTTAAAAAAAGGCAGTCAGCTGAAGAGAAGCTTAATAAATGGTAGAAGGGGCAGAGGACGGTTTGGAAAAGCAGTGCCATTTTCTCAACTCTAGCAGATTGAAATTACATATTTTAGATACTTCATTACTGCAGTTTCTGCATACCTCAGGTCACTAAGTCCCAAGAGCACTACGTCAAATAGGGAGGTGCTTCTTCCTCCAACTGGTATATGGTTAACGAAGCATAGACAAAGGACTCCAAACCCACTACAGTCAGAGAAGTCTTAAGGAGGGAGTTGTCTTCTTGAGACAAGTCTGTTTTTAGAAGTCATCTCCATTTGAGATATGGCTCCCTTTCCGGTCAATGCGAGGACAGGCACTTTTGGGGTATGAGTCCTTACGTCTGTGTAAATGTCTACCTTAAGATGAGAGGAACTGGATCTCAGATGCATCCTGTTCTCCTACAAACAACCATAAAAGGAAGGTAGGTGATTCACTGAGATGTAGGTGTTTATATTGGAGACCTCAGGGGTATTTGCATCATGTCAGAAGTGACCTGTCTGGACATAGGAAGAGCCCAGCACCCTGGGTTACCAAGTCCTGACTCATGCTCTGCCTGAAGGACCTGTCTTTCCTTTCTTAATAGACAAGCAAACAAAAAAGCCCCCAAGGAAGGGTGGGAATTTGTGCTTTTGGGTCAATGCAGCACCACGGTTTTGAAACACAACTGCAATTCTGAGTGTCCAGTATACAGAGATCTGGCGTTCGCCAAGTGCCTAGCAATGCTGAAGATACAGTGAAAACTGAGTTACAAAATTCTATTACCCACATTGGGGTTATGACTAAGGGTCACTTTTCTCAGAAATACCAAAATCACATACAGAATTGAGTCAAAAAAAAAAGGTGCATGAATTAAGAACCTGTCCACACGAATTATGCTCAGCCCTTGGCATCTAATGGAGCATCCTTCCAAAAGTGAGTGCCAAAATTCACTTTATAAATAACAGGGAAAAGTAAGTGCCTTTAAGGACCTCCAGAGGGAAATCCAATCTGCTGAAATGAAGGCATCTGAATTAGATGTCTGGTTCCCAGCCTGTGTAAATAGCTGCTGCATCCCTTCATTGCAGTAATATATCAAGCAGAGTTAAGGGCAATGTCACTGGCTCAGTTCAGTTGTCTCCATATATACAGACAGTGCAACTATACTGTAGACACTGTAGGGTGTCCTATCTAATCTTCAGTTGCTGCTACAGAAGAGCATGGGTCTCCCATAAATCCAATGTCTTATCTGCACTATTACATGGACATCTCCAGTACCCTCTCCGATGGCATTGCATACCTGTGTATGGGCAATTGAATCATGCCCTAAGAATGATTTGCCTTGACTAAACTGAGATTTCTGCACAGTAGAGGTCTACATCAGCACTAGTTAAGCTCGACTGTCTTTACAGTCCCTGAGAGAAACTGGCACTTTGAGAGTGCCGTTCATCAGCCTGTTTCAGAGGTCTACATAAGGGTGCAATAAATTGCACTCTACCAGTGTCCTTTCTGTCCACCGAATATAAAGGGAGTCTAAAGTATACTTTATGAGAGTATACTCAAATGCATATAATTTACATAAATGAATCCTATGCTAAGTTACTGATTCAAAAGCAAATCAATAATATAAAAACAACAACTGGTTTTCTTATCATTAATACCCTCAGTCAATTTGTCTTGACATTTTTCTCTTTAAGGAAATTGTATACTGAAAAATCAACAAAATATGAATGTGGTTTAAATAATCCCATAACTTTCTCTAGTCATTTTGCCCTACTTAGAAATAAGAAAATAGTTACAAATGTGTTCCCATACTCCCACTTATTCCTTTTATGTGCAACTGAAGTTTACTATTATATTTTTTTCTCCCTTTTATCTTTCAGCATGTATTTTCTTTATAAGTATTAGAAATTCTAAGGTGGTGGGAGGGAATGAATTTAAATGGCTGATCTGGAAGTTTTACCCAATTTCTCTTTGTTTGCCATTCCAAAGACCTTTTTTTGGTTGGTTTTAATAATTTGTTCTAAACATTTTATTTTAATTTTTTGAGAAGTGTCCTGTTGAATATTTATCATTCCCCACCAAACAGATGATTAAAGAGCAGTTTTGTTCTCAGTCCTAAACAAGTCATCTCATGAGCTTTTAAGATAAAGTATAAAGGATGGTGAAATTACATTTAAACTGAAAAAGAAATATTAGTTTGCAGGTAAGTTTAACATCATAGCGGCAGATTTGGTCAAAGGAGAGCTCGCATTTGACTTCTTCGACAGCACACAAGGGTACTTGGGCAGTCCTTCACTGTCAGAATTTACAGGCTGCAGTCAATGAGTTCAGCTAATTAAAGATTGGTCTGGGTCTGTACGGCTCTTGTGTTGTCTCTTTAATTCTTTAACAGGTTTACTCATCCAGCTCAGAAAACACACTTTAGCTACAGAGACATTTTCCTGATGTATTAAGATAAGAAGACTTGATATATACCCAGTTCAACCTCAAAATAACTTGCTTTTTTACCCTCCTACTATCCCCATGGGAAGATTGTTCCACAGTCTTACTGCTTTAAGGAGTAGGAAGTCTCTTCTGATACCCACCTTCAGTTTATTAAAAGATGATTGAACCCAGGCATTGGATGCTCTGGTACCTGCTGAATGAAATTAGTATCCTGCCAATTATGGTTTTGTCCATATTATCTGTGCTAGTCTCAGTCAGCAGCTGTTGCTGTCCCAAGAAGATGTTTTCATGTCTGACGCTCTATATCAGTGCTTCTACAAACTAAAACAAAAACATCCTGATTTGCAAGAATTTTCTTTTGTAAATGCATTTGTTGTGTATGAAATGAAATTTCAAAATATTGCAATTTATTTTTAAGCGGAAGTCCCAAGCTCTGTTCAGCGCTGTTCAACAGCTCAATACTAATTATGATGCAGACTAAGACTGAGTCGGCGAATTTGCTTTGACCATGCCTGTGCTGTGTGTAAACACAGGCCTTTATGGGCCCAGAGTTAGCAATATAGCAGTTTTCATGCATACTAATGGAAGATTCACTTAAAGACATAATGTTACAGAATAATGAATTGTTCCCACAAACCATCTGTTCTTCTCCTACGCTAAAAAAAGAGTATTTGAATCCAATTCCTTTGTTTTGATTAAAGGTTTCTCTGCAAATTATTGTTTCTGAACTTCCAGAAACAGAGAATGCCTTAATGAAACCCTGGATTGGAAGAGAAATGTAATTCTTCCCTGTTAATAAATGTATGTTAGTTATCTGTGGGATGTTAACAGTTTTAGAACTCAAACCTCGGTATTTTTGCTGTAAAACAGTGAAGCTATTGTTTATATCCATCCTGACAGAGAGTTCAAGAGAAAGGGAGTAAGAAAATCCCAGGGTACAAGATCTGCCATTCGTGAGAAGCTTCAGCACTACTTACAAAAAGATGCTCCTCTGATTTAGGAAAGGAACGTGTTTATAAAAGACATATTTTTTGTGCCATACTTCAGAAGCTGTCTCAAAAAGCCTATCTAATTTTCTCATCTGGGAAATGCTGTGTGCAAGCCTCAAACTTCACAAAATGCAGGATCTAATCCTTCCTTGCTCTTCTAGCTGGTCCTTCTCTCTGCTCTCCCTCCTCAGCCAAGTTCCACTACCACTACCACCCTCCAAACTGTTATCAAAATGTCCCCCACCCTGGTCACCGGGAGGTGTAAGAAGAAGGATACTCCCACAGTGGCACTCTCCCTGACACCAGACATGCCAAAACGATGCTGGCTGAGTCTACCACAAGATAGCCCCAATGCAGGTCTCTCTGACGGCCAGGATCTGATTTTTAAGACCCATCCTGAGCCAAGCAACAAATGTGGGAACTATATTTCTTTAGTACCTGTCTTCCACAGTCCCACCTTTTAATACCTCAAAACCCAAGAGTCTTACTATATATAATATAATAATCCTTGATTTTCCTGTGAGTTGGGCCCCCAAAGCAGTGCATGTCAAGGGACTGAGGATGGCTGACGGAGGAGAACCACTAAGCCAACAGAGTCCTTGCTATGGCAGGTAAATTTCTGTACCCCTTTTACAGATTTATCTTTCCTCCCTGCTACCCCTTCACATCTCCCATGAATTGAGACACTGGTAGGAAGGACAACTTGCCTCCTCTGCAGTGTTCTCATTATTGCTGATGATATTATTTCTTTATCATGTACATAGCAGAAACTGGACATACCACAGGATAAGGTGCAAGAGAAATATCACAAAATCCTGGTTGTCTTGCATCTTGGCCCATCTGATAAGACCTACACAGCGGATAATTGCAGACCCTGCTCATGAGGTACCAAGACCTGTGAAGGAGAGGCATACTTTCATTTCTAACCTGTGTTACAACTGCTTATAGCTACACCTGTCCAAAGCACACCTGAAACAGCTGATGTCCATTGAGCCACTATGTGAAAAGTTTGTTCAACTGCTAGTTTATGGATGAGTACATCAAATTAACATGACTGCTTGTGTTGATCTGAATAAGGACAGAAGGTTTCAGAATCATCAAAATAAAATCCTTCATGAATGAAAAAGAGTTGATGGTTTCTACTTCCCTACAGTTATGAGCTGGATGTATCCAGTGCAGTAAACTGTAGTTTCCACCTCTGTATTGATGAGAATATTTGCTTGGATCCAGTTCTTAGGGATTCCCTGGGATTCCCAGTGGCCCAAAACACAAAGGAAGACATCCCTGTTGAGAGCAAGGAAGGTTGACACTTATCAAATGGATGAAGGTTTCTGTATGCTTGTAGAGATGAAGATTACTTACTACACGCTGTGGTCCTTCCTTAGGGTCACAAAAGCAGCAAGATCATAGACTTTCAGTAGGAAACACCTATCTGCCCAGTACCATCAGCACTCTCAGAGGATTACGGCATCTGTCAGGCACAGAGAAGTTATCAGTGTCAAGAGCATGACAGAATCTCCTTCAATGTCCTGTTTCTCTTCAGGCTTTCTCCTCTGGCTAATGTATTTTTCAGGAAATGTAAACGCCAACATCTCTTTGGAATGCTAACAAGTATGGTGCTACTCCCTTCCTAGTGTCTGTTGCTGGAAGAACTGGCCTCCATAACACTGTTGTTTAGCTTCTCTTTGAGGTTGGCTCATGGACCTGTCTTAAAATGTCCATTAACTTAGAATTATTTCTAATCACATGAAACCTATTGCCAGTAGAGGCAATAGGACACTTTTTGTCTTCCACAGGTCCAAGGAAATCCCCCAAAGGTAATCTCGGCAGGTGGCCATCTTGAGTGCCGTGACCTTGTCTACCTTGACTTCAGCAAGGCTTTCAACACTGTCTCCCACAGCATCCTCATAGGCAAGCTTAGGAAGTGTGGGCTGGATGAATGGACGGTGGGGTGGATTGAAAACTGGCTGGCAGATAGAGCTCAGAGGATTGTGATTAGTGGCACAGAGTCTAGTTGGAGGTCTGTGACAAGTGGTGGTCCTCAGGGGTCAGATTGGGTCCAGTCCTGTTCAGCATATTCATCAATGACCTGGATGAAGGGATAGAGTTTGCTGATGACACAAAACCGGGAGGGATGGCTGACACACCACAAGGCTGTGCTGCCATTCAGTGTGACCTGGACAGGCTGGAGAGTTGGGCAGAGAGAAACCTCATGAAGTTCAACAAGGGCAAGTGTAAGGTACTGCACTTGGGAAGGAATAAGCCCATGCACCAGTACAGGTTAGGGGCTGACCTGCTGGAAAGCAGCACGGTGGAAAGGGACCTGGGAG
>VYXH01007036.1:299575-309861 GCA_013397275.1 Burhinus bistriatus | reverse complement strand
TAGGTGACCCTGCTCTGGCAGGGGGGTTGGACTCGATGATCTCCAGAGATCCCTTCCAACCCTGGTGATTCTGTGATTCTGTGACCTCACAGTTCTTCCCCGGGTTGGCCTTCAAAGTCCAGTGAATAAAATCTACAGTTTATCCAAGAAAAAGCATCAAGTTCATAGCAGTTATTTTGGACTCCAGGCCACAGAGAGCTTCTCTCTCACAAGACAGGTGAAATCCTATCATGGATCTGTTCTGAAACCTCCATGCTCAACAGCTCCAGAAGTCTCATTCTTGGGAAAGAAGGTTGCTGTAGAGGAAGTCTGACAGACTTCATCTATACTATGGAGAACAGATTAAACAGCTGTACCGTACTTGCCTCAGCAAGACTTTCTTCTCCTGTGCAACCAGTAAGAATAGTTAGTCCAGCTGTGCAACAAAGGGCTCCTGTCCCCACTCTTAGTTACTGATCATGGACACCTCTACTCTGGGTAACATCTGAATGCATTTGGGCCACTAATGCCATGGGGCTCAGGATCACTTACTTGGCATGCAAAGCCTGTCTGTAGCCCAGGGGTCCTAATCCCAGCGACACTTCAGGTTGTTCTTCAGGCACTGGATAGAAGCAAGATTTGTATTGGGTGAAAAGTTGCATTGTGCAAGTCCCCTGAGATGCACAAGTTTTAAACCTGACCACACAAAAGACATTCTTTCCATCTGTCAATAGTATAGTTTTGTATTTTTTTGTCTCAGTGCTAGATCATAAAGCTGGTCATCCTTAGGTTTTTCTACATCATCCATATCCTTAGCTCTTTCTACATCATCCACATCCTTAGTTCTTTCTACATCACCCGATGTACATAAAGAAAACAACATACCAGGTTTTCCACTTACTGAATCTGTCTTCTGAGTCCTGGTGAACGTAAATTAGGATAATCTCCACTGAAGTCAGCAGTGATATATCAGTGAAACCAGTGCCGTGAAGATAAGTTCAGAGGAGAAACAAACAATAGAGGCTGAACCAAAACAGACTCGGAACATTGCTGAGAGCTTAATACCAACATTTCATAAATGTCTCCTTTTTGTAAAAGGCTGGAGTGCAGGGCTGGAGAAAGTAGGGTTGGAAGGAAACCTCTGGCAGTGTATCTGCTAGTAAGACAGACAAGACTGTGCGAATACGGCAGACGAAGAGTCTGTTCTCCAGCAATGACAGCCAGTGGCACAAAACTCCTCGTCTCCATAAAAATAAACTCACTCCTGTCCCAAATGTGTCCTCGTCTATACTGCATAGAGGGATATATATGTCCCATATTATCCAGAAGTCTTATCTAGGTGCCCAGAGCACTGGAATAAACTATTCTAGCGTAAGTGATATCAATTAAACAATGTGGACAATCTTTTAAACATGCAGGTTCTTAGACTCTTGTTCCAGCACTATTTAGTTTACAAGCCCAGATGTAACTTCATAAATCTCCCCAACCAACCCCCTGCACCAGGACAGGATCAGCTCTACCACCTATGGTATTCCTGAAAAACTGCTGTTTAACCTTTTCTTTAAAAAAAGGTTGTTTTGGAAACTCTACACCTGCTCTAGGCAACCAAGTTCAATGCTCCACACACACATCTATAGAAATCTTTTCCTATGGTCCTGCCTAAGTCTCCCACTCCCTCAGTTTATGCTCGTTATTACTCATCCTGTCCATTGAAAGTGCAGACCAAATATAGACAACTTGTAGCATATATATGTCATGATTCTGGCCCATCACTTGCTTACATTTAAGTGTGGAAATATGATTAAGTAATTCAAATACCATCATGAACACACATTCTCTTACATGCCAAAGGAAAGGAGCAAGCACTATGCCATTTAATAAAGTCTAGTTCAAAATATCACAATTTAAACAATCCTAAGATAAATAAACTGTGAATGAAAACTCTCCACAGTTCCACCTAGACAAAAAGATCCAGCACTGGAGTGCAGGAATAGTCTTTACTCCTGTGAAGCTCAAGTGAAACTGGGAATGTTTCTTTTTGTGACTTTGCTCATTTATAAAGTGCCTGTTGCTATAGCAGTTAAACACTAATAACAAACATGGATAAACAGAAATTCTTGTTATCAAAAGTGTGTTGTAATAGTTAATGGCTGATTTTATTCCTATTTCCCAACTAAATACGCATGACATGATCTAAGGCATGTGAAAGCATTGGCCATTGGGATTGCAAAGGCCATATATAGGGACATTTTTGTTTTATTCCTGCCATTTGCCTGAATTGATATATATAATCCTGTGGAAGTTTCCATTGCTGTTTAGCACTTTAATGGAATAAATATCTGTAAGAATGTTTTGGAAATTTGTTATCTGAATGTATAAAGCACTCAGCTCTCGGGATGAAGGACTATGTACAGTATCAGTACAGAATGACTACAGTCATGGCCTAATTTGGAAGAGGCATGTTAAGGAATATGAAAGCATACACTAATGATCTAGAAGGTCTTCAGGCCAGCATGAGCTTAGGCAAGCAAAATGTCCCAGAAATAGGTCCCCTATTAAAATCCCTCACGATGTCAGTCCTCTGAAGCTGTACCCAGATGGTGCAGTGGGCAGAAGCTGTTTCAGGCAGGGTGTCCTTCGCCCTTCACCCTTGTGTTCATCGAGACACCCTCTGAACTCCTTCCCAGGGCCATCTCTTTCTGCCAGACCCGGACCTGCTCTGCTGCACTGGTGGGAGCACAACCCTGCATAGAAATGACTTCCCACATGAGTTGCTCATCAGCGCAGACAGTTCTGGAAAGAAAAGCAAACAGCATTTGGCAACAAGAAATGGTAATGAACATGTCATTTAGGGCGCTGTACACCTGACTGACCTCTTTGTTTGGCCTTTTTCATCAAAACAGTGTATGGGACACATTTGTCCTAATAAAGGCCTTGCAAAACTGCTACATCAGCTTTTTCAGGAAGCCGCTATCAGCTTCTGACAAAATCAATGTGGAAAAACGTCCCATCTGTTCAGATACTGGATGTACAGCTGGAATTGAGCAGAGGGCTGAAAGGCAACGCAGGCAAGGCGAGGAGTGCAGCAAGGCAGCAGAGCCCAGGAGGGGCCAGGGGATATGACCGAGTGTCTGCATTTTCTCTGCAGAACAGGTGATAGAAAGATTCTGCCTTTTTCTGGCTGTGATGGAAACGTAACGCTTGGAACAGCCTGGTGTGGCCAGGTTGCTTACACAGCTGTGGGGTACCAGCTCGTGACAGTCAGTCACTTCTCTCCTTCACAGGGTCTTTCCACCAACACATGTCAGCTTACGCAAGGCTTCCCTCATCCCTGCGGGGCGACATGGCCTCTGCGGTGCTGGCACCTGAGGACACAGGAAGCAGGCTGAAGCAAAGCTTGAACTCCAAGCCTGTACTCTCAGCTGTGCCTCAAAGCCCAGGAGAAGATCATGCTGTGAAGCACCCTGCTGCTGGGGTTGAAAGCCCATCTGTCGGAGGCAAAGGGCATGGAGAAGGTCTGTAAGTGACAACACATAGATTTGCTCATCAGTGGGATTGCAAGGCAACTAGTGGGTCTCCTGCTGAGCCTGGTGGCACAGCTGTGCCCAAGAGGGATTCAGCTGCTCAGCAGCATAACTGCTACCTTCCTGGGGAACTCTGCTGAGGAAATGCTCCTGGGTAAGGTGAGAAGTCTCCTGCTGGCCCTGACACCACTCCTCTGCCTGCTGCTTTCCATGTCACTAATTTGCTCAAGCCACCTCAAATGGGACAGTAGGTGTGTTTTGATTTTTACACTATTATGCGTTATTTTGCATTGCGATGTCCCAGGCAGGCTGCACCACGGGGACATGAATCCTCAGCTTCTCCTGGAGGTGCATTGAAGAGCCAGTAGAGCATGTAACTGGGAATGTTAGAGCCTGGATTAGCATATATAACCTTACAGATTACGGTGGGCTGACCCTGGCTGGCAGCTGAGCCCCCAACCCAGCTGCTCACTTACTCCCCCCCGGCAGGATGGGGGAGAGAATTGAAAGAGCAAAAGCTGAAAACTTATGGGTTGAGATACAAGGTGAGAGTTAACGGTTTAATAGGTGAAACAAAGCTGCACGCAGAAGCAAACCAAAATAAGTGTAAAGCACTTTTAAGTTTAAGCACTGCTTAGCAATAACTAAAACATCCTTGTGTTATCAACACTGTTTGAGTCACAAATCCAAAACACAGCACCATATGGGCTGCTGTGAAGAAAATTCATTGCATCCCAGTCAGACCCAGTACATATCCTCATATATGTTTCTAGCATAAGTCCCTTTGCTTAGTTTCTCTTACTGCTTCTTCGGGCTTTTTTTTTTTTTTTTAAACACAGTGATGGTGCTAGTAATGTTGTTAGCTATGAGTTGTTAATTCAACATTTAGTATAGAATAGCTAATGTTTTTTCATCAAAAATACAGAGCTTTTTTCTTTCAGAGAACTAAACAGTAAGGGGCTGTCATTCTTTGCAATATCCCAGCTGAAGACTTATCCACTTATGGCATTTTCCTTTAGTTGTTGGAATTAAATCCTATAGAAACATGTGGGTAGAAAGGGTTTTGGTTAGAAAGGGTTATGTCTGCAATCATCTGGGAGAACTGGAGCAAGGTGCACATTATAACAATTAGAGACTCATTGCTTAATTTGACCAGATGCACATTGTTTATTTCAAGTGGAAGTGCAAATGAATTAGGTTTAACTCTGACAGTAGTTTGACAGAGGAATGTTTGCTGATTCATGAAACAACAATAATGTTATTCAGTCTGAACAGTTCCTAGATATACATCAGTAACATATTCCAAGAAGAAACAGCTTAAAATAACTAAATGCAGAACCCAGTCTTAGAAGCAGACAGCAACGGGTAAGGCTGATAAGTTTCTGATCCTTGTATATACAAAAGGGAGAACTTCATTTATTCTTTTTGCCACCTCTGTAGTGAGCCCAAATTCCTTTAATAAGACTTTGATATGTGCTGTTGCATTTCAAGAAGTGAAATGCCTGCTGATGGGGAGCACCAGCTGGTGCAGTGCTAGAGAAGGACAGTGGTGACAACAGTGCCAAACTCCTCTGTTGCAAGAGGGAAACAATCAGTGGAAGGAACAAAAAAGTACTTGAAGACCACAGAACATAGGAGACAATTTTCTTGTTAGTTTTGTAGATGGGAGCAGACTTTCCATTATGGGAAAATATCCAAGTGTTTTGTCATCCTCAGGAAGATGTTATCAACAGCATTTACTGGAATAATCTGCTCCAAAATGCCTTTCATTGTGATAAGTTTCGTTCCTCAGCTGGAGGCTACATATGCAAATGAAGCATGATCCCAGTGCGGGCCTGATCTCCCAAAGCGGCCACAGAGTCCCTGGTAGCATTTGGGCTCACTGAACGGATCAGCCCCACCAGGTGGTTTGGATGGCTGGGCTGATGAGAAGACATTGGTCAGCCAGTGTGTGTCAGCTGGCCCAAGGGCCAAAGCATTTTGTTTCCAAGTCAAGCTGTACCCAGAGAGAAGCACCCAGAATGGAGCTGCCCTTCTCCATCATGGAGACTTGAGTTCACCTCCCTTCACCACTGGTGACTGCCTGACCTGGACTCCTCTGCGCTGCCTCTTTGGATGCATTTGCCTCCCATCTATGGCATGGTGAGGCTTCACTGTGCGGGGGGATACCAGACAGCACACAGCCTGCAGAATTTCCAGCATTGCAACCTCATGTGCTATCACCCCTAAGAAAATACTACTTTTACTGCACTTTCTTATCTGTAAACAGGACTAAGGTCCTCGCTAAGTGACGAGAAACCTCCCACTTCCCTCTGCTGTGTGAAGCTTAAAATACTGAGCTAGGGATGGTACCCGAGCTGGGGCACAGGGAGGGACCAAGTTCTGCTGTCCTTCACTGAGCAGATGTGCCCCACGTGACTGCTCTTGTACAGCATCTGCTCCATCCCCAGGGCTGGGGGCCGTGACGCACTCGCTTGCCTTCCCACAGCAGCTCTCTTCTGCCACTGTTTCCCTGAGAGGAACCCTGAGGCTGCGTCCCTCCCTGGCTTGGCATTTTCCAGTATAAACCTAGTAAATCCCCTGTGCTGAACCAAAGCAAATGCTGCTGAGCTGGTGCCACCTTGGAGTACCCACAGATCATAGAATCATAGAATCGCCTGGGTTGGAAGCGAACTTTAAGATCATCGAGTCCAATCGTCAACGTAACACTGCCAATTCTACCACTAAACCATATCCCTAAGCACCACATCTACATGACTTTTAAATACCTCCAGGGATGGTAAATCCACTGCTTCCCTGGGCAGCCTGTTCCAATGCTTGACAACCCTTTCTGTGAAGAAATTTCTCCTAATATCCATCCTAAACCTCCCTCTTGTCCTATCTCTTGTTACTTGGGAGAAGAGACCAACCCCCACCTCTCTACAACCTCCTTTCAGGTAGTTGTAGAGAGCGATAAGGTCTCCCGTCAGCCTCCTTTTCTCCAGACTAAACAGCTCCAGTTTCCTCAGCCGCTCCTCATAAGACTTGTGCTCTAGACCCCTCACCAGCTTCATTGCCCAGATAGCTCAAAGACCCCCAGCACCAACCTCCACTCTCTATATGCAAACAGGTAAACTCTAGGAATTAGGAAGAGTCTGGGAGTCACAGTGGCAGAGCAGGGCAAGGAGCCCAGGGACCAGACTGTCATCTGTGGAGTTTTGCAAAATCCTGGAGTTTTACAAGGCCACAGGTTGTGTCCCTTCAGAATGAACTCAAAAGTGGAATTTCAGCCAGTTTCTGTGCCAATATTTTAATAATGTTTGAGAAAATGGACAACATCTTCCTAGAGGGTTGGGATCAGCAGTATAAAATCTACCTGGCAGCTTCCTTCAGGGAACAATGCTGGACTTGAGACCATCCAATGCCCTTGTTAATGATACAGAGGATGGGATGGAGCAAGTCTGTGCATGACCAGAACTGGTTAGAGTGGTTGGTATACTGGAGGGCAGTGCTCACATTCAGTGAGACCTGGACAGTCTGGAGAAATGAGCTGACAGAAACTTCCTGAAGTTCACCAATGGCAAACGCAGAGTTAAGCATCAGAGTTGAAAGACATTATTGTTCGTGGTTTTGGGTGAAAGACATACTTAAAAAGAAATTAAAAAGTAAATTCCAAAACAAAAGAAGTTTTTCTCTGAAAGTTGTAAATTGCAGCAGGACATGAATTATCTTGCCTGAAATTTTTGCCAGCTCTTCATGCACCTGATTAATTGTAAGATTTGTTTGTTTTGTTGTTAATTAGCTTGTTCTTTGGGGAAAAAAAAAGTAGGATGGCCTGTCTGGATTAACTGGGGTGCATGGAGGGTTTAGAGAGGGCATTGGAGAGTTGCAGTACTAGGGTGACCAGAATATGTTTTTTTTTAATAGAGTACATGACCTTTTCATCAGACTAGACAACACAATTTTGCAATTTTGCTTTTCTGCACTGAGTCAGAAATCCCACCACCAAAGATGGGGACAGTAATCCACTTTTGTGTCATGATCTTGAAAGTATATCTTGTCTTTGAGGGATACATAGGGAAAAATCCCATGTCCTGAAAAAAAAGGAAAACAGATGGTTTCCCCAACTTTTCCTCGGGTAACTGTGACAGTCATAATATTTTGGTGCCACTTTTTTAGAACTGCTGGCTACAGCATATCCCTTATGTCACTTGATGCAATTGTGGCTGTGTGATTATAGAAGATCCTTCAAATCATCTACCATTTATCATAAAACAATTTAGGCAAAGGTATCTGGAGTCAAAGTAGGACCAACTTCTAAACTGTGTCAGGTTCCTCCAGGCTTTTTTTGCTCACCTTTTGAAAATCTCTGCATATGGCACAGCTGGCCTTCATGATAGTTTCTAAATGAAGTGGGGATTGGGTTGGCAAAACTTGTTTGTCATTGTCTGTGCAGAATAAAGAACCATATTGGTGCTCCAAGAACCGAACTTCCTGCAAATGCAACTATTTTATATAAATTCCATTGTCATTCAAATATAATACAGATTTTGCTACTTCCAGTTCTGGACATTGTTGGTCTTGCTAGCTCTGATGTAGACATGGCCAGGCCAACCTCATGACACAAGATTAAGAACTTTTAACATCTCTAAATGGAATAAAGTTCCCTACACACACATAGATGTTAACTAGGCATGCATACACCTACTGTATGGTTTGAGAATATATTTATGTACTCTGAAATGCTTTTGTTCAAGCAAACTGAGCTGGTGTTAAGAGTATCAGCTGCTCCCTGGATAGCTCTGCTGCTGTCAGGTACTGGTCAGCGAGCTGCAGAAGACTGTGGATCCACCTGCCCAGGGCAGATCTCCACGGTCTGCCTCAAAACAAGACGTTGCTATCAGCTTGAGACATCACTGCAGAGCCAGCACTAACACCGTAGAGGGTGTCCAGCTGATCTGGGACAAATGACAGCTCCCAGACTGCTTCAGGGTGTGACTACAATACAGGATAACAGAAACAGAGGCATTAGCATAGCTTGCCTTACCTGGACCTGTGTGAATTACACCACAAAACCCTCCTAAGCCTCTTTGCAGTGTACTTAGCAACCTAGAGACTCAGCCAAGACAAGGAAAGGCAGCATTGCCTTGCATACCTTCTTGTGAGGTATCAAATGCAGGAAAGCCACCTCAGGAAAGAAAATTTCCACTTTATTCTTTCCTTTGACTACAGCAACCAGAGCCAAAACTAACAGGATTTTCGCTCATTTACAGACCATCACAGACAACAGGTTTGATAACAAAGTTCACTGATAACTTGTCAGGAAAGGACTTAGGAGCTGCTGTCCTGCTGCATTTCAGCACAGGTATCGACAAGGCTGCTGAAGCAAGAAAACAAAGCAAAACAAAATTAATCTCCTCTATCACACTTTCCCAGTCAATTTATGGTTGACCCTGTTTAAGTGGGTCAGCTCAGATATGGTCTTCCAAATTCACACTGAGGACATTGTAACCAGCACACGTCCCAGGCAGCTGGATGTCCCCGTAATGCCAGCTCTCCCTGGAGCCAGTTGTGGCTCGTGGTTATTGCATTTCTCACTGATTTGGGTATCTGTTCCTATGATTAATTCTTTCTTTCACTGCTGGGTGGATGACAGACTCCAGTCTACCCTTGAGAGTAAGATAAGCAGTTGCTTCGTGGCCTGGATAACACACCTTAGCTGGTTGGCAGCAAAAATATAATCAGGCATGAAGTGTGCAGCGCTCTGGCACCTCTAAGTAGTGCAGAACACATTTCCTCACCTGTGCAGCTACAGGGAGACCACCAGACTTTTCCTCTCTCATCTGAATTAGCTCCTCACAGGAGTTTGAGGCAAGCTCATGTTTTTAGCCCTTACTGCTAAAGCACTTTATGGTTTGAGGTTAAGGATGTGCAGAAGGCTGCTTACAGGCTTGTGTAGGCACGCAGATGGATGCTGCCAGCCTTTCTCCTCTGGTACACCACTTTTTATGATAAGGAGAAAGCTTGTCTGAGCAGAATTCACCAAAAAAATCACTCTGAGACCCTTGAAGAATCTTGCTAAGGGCCAGAGGTGCATCACAGACCTTGTTGCCTTCAACTCTAATGGAAAAGTTAGATTTTTCAGCTGCCTTTTCTGCCTCAGATACATCATAAATTTGTCTATTTTAAAAAAGCATATAAAAACCCCCCAAAACACTCTTGCAAAATAAGTCGCTCCACCTCACCTGCTTTTCTGCCCAAGGAAAATCCCCAAAAGGTAAACCCTAGGTATGAGAAAGGTAGTCACATTCCCATAATGCACTATGGGAAACCTTAAGTAACACAGTCGTGAGTATTACAGAAACTTTGATACAGAATGAAACATAAACCTCTTGTAACAAAATACTTCATGTGCATTGAAAATATTCTATATAATGCTCTGAATATTCAGGTAATTTCATAAACAAAAGGTTTTAAGGTTTTAACTTCCCTACTTGGTTATCCACTAATACAACAGCACTTGTGTACATGTTACACGTATGTTTATTTTATATCCAAAATGGGTCACAAGACAGATAATTTGCAACGGGGAAGGGGCCGAGGGTACAAGCTCTGAAAAGCAAGGACTAATACAGGTGAAACCACTGGTAAATCTGTCCAGCAAAATCCATATTCCTGGGGATGAGGTTTTTTTGAGATTAATATTAGCTACTGGAAGAAGAATTAGCTTCATCTTGTACACTTTTTGTATTTGCATTGTTATTTTATTACGGATTTGTAGCTACTACACCTTTTTTTTTTTTT
>VYXH01007036.1:287558-299560 GCA_013397275.1 Burhinus bistriatus | reverse complement strand
GTTTTCTCTCCCCCTTTTTTTTTTTTTTCCCCCCCCCCCCCCCCGAGCTTCAAAGGAGGGTGGAACTGTGCTTTAACAAGTTTTATATCCCGAGAAACAGCTCTGAGTTACAACAGATTATAAAATGCTGTCAACTGCCTTGGAGTACTGAGCTGGATGGGCTCCAGCAGGCAGTACAGCGAAAGACTGTCCTGGCCTCTGATCCTCACCAGGGAAGACTCACAGAGAAGGCAGCTATTCTCTGCTGTTCTCTGTCTATTTTCTTCTACTCTGTCTGCTCAAATATCTTGTGAGTAAGTATTTTTTTCAATCTAAATGCCCCAAGTTTGCTTCTGAGGGATGCTGAGCACTTGCAGATGAAACTGAAACTACAGGATCTTAATTTTGGTGCTTGTCCTTTTATTTACCAGCAGCCTGGTCCTTTGTACCCATCTGGTGTTGCTGCACCTGGAAGGCAGGGGTGGAAGGGAAGGCAGATGGTCCAGGCTGCTGCCTGCTGACAGCCGCTGTCTGCGGAGGGGCCAGGAACAGTTCAGGCAGGTGATGGTGCATTGCATTTCTCTACCGCCATCAAGGTCAGTGAGAATTTGGTGCTTGCTGTGTGAATGCCTCAGACAAGCACTGTAAGTAGCTATATTTCAAAAAAAACGGTAAAAAAAGTTATAGCTAATTCCTTTCTCTCTGGCTGGATGCTGTAACCTTGAATCTTCCTCTCTTATTTCACTCTTTCATGAAGTGTCAACAATGTCCCCCAGGGTGGATGTAGAGCTGAGATGGGATTCCCTCCAGCCCTTCTGAAACCTTAACTGCTGAGGAGGCAAAGTGAGATTCATGTTTGTGTTGAAGTAATAAAAAGCTGATGTAACCCCTCTCCTGGGACCTAGGGAATCCCAGATCCTGGTCTTTGCCCCCTCAAATGGCTTCTGCATATGGTTACTACATTGATGTATGCCCATGGGAGAACGTCTTCCAGCAGGCTAGGCTGAGAGTGCGTAAAAGCAGGCTTTATCTGAGCAACTGGCTCTGTGATATTGGCAGCCACGATGGGAGAGGCTCAAAGCTGGTGTCCCTCCTCCAGCCTGTGCACTGTGCTGGGGGAGGAGAGCAGTGCGTGTGACCTTCCCTGTGCAAGAAGAGAGCTGAATCCCGAGTGCTCCTGATCCCAGCTTCTGCTCCTCCCTGAAAAGCAGGTGCTATTCCCAGCGGCTTTGGCTCTGGTGTTTGCTTGAAAGCAGCTATAACATCTGGTGGGCCGTCTGCAGCACACAAAACACCCCACAGCCTAAGCATGCCTGTGGCGTTGGCCACCAGGGAGTGTGGGCTTGAAACACTTCATTTGTGTCTCAGAGGTGGGGCACAGGTGGGTGCTGAGCTGGAGGGATCTGCCCAGGTGGTGCTGAGGGCTCCGGGACCCTCTGAGGTCCCACCACCTTTCACTGTGTAGGAAGCTCCTCCAGGTGCTAAGGGCTGGGTAACAGGGGAGGATATAGAGATGTCAGCAGTGATGTTACACCTCTTTCGTGGTTGCAAGAAAAAAAATCTCGTAGCCTCTGAAGTACTTTGCTGTTCCCAAGTCAGAGGCTCGCAGTACTGACACAAGGAATGTCAACAGCCCAGCTGAAAATATGTCTTTCCCCCATGATGCTGACATCGCTGATTCATTCTCTGCATCCTCCCTCATGCCACCTACTAGACCCTTGTCCTGGCCCACTTGTGTGTCCTCGAGATAAATATTATCCTTGAGGGTTTTCAGCAGCTGGAGATTCAAAATAGCTGATGGATTAAAAAAGCTGAAGGTATTCAGCTTTTTTTTTAATGTCTAGGTGAGTTAGCAGAGCAAATTCCACTGTTGCAATGAGTTGCTGGCTTATGCAGTGGGGAATACATTCCCCTACAAACTGTAAAGTGTTTATTGAGGAAATCTCAAGGAAAACAGCTATATTCAATGGTTATGTATTAGTTCTGCAAAGTAAAACTATGCAGTGCAGAGATACGCTGCGTAAAAAGCCTTGAACTCAGCAGTGTTTTAATTATTTTTTTTATTCTTTTTTTTTTTTTTAATTATTAACCTTAAATAAATCAGTGTGAAAGCAAGCAAATTGTGCAAACCTTCTTCCCAGCTGATTTAGCAGTGAGGGTGTTTATGGTTATACAATTGCAAGTAAATCCAAGAAGAACTAGAAAAGCAGCCTGGCCCCAGGCTGAGAACTGGTTTATGGGCACTTTTGAGGTTTAATGACTGTTGTTATTGCAAAGTTTAAACCATTTATGAGATAAATGGCTGGGATAAAATCCAGATACCACTGTTTCTTAGAACTGTGGGGATACTTACATACCTAGACAGCAACTTTTCATAGTCAGTTTGTGAAAGGTGTTTGCTTTTGAAAACTCATTTAGGGTATGGAATCCTCTGTCTCTGATTCCATTCACCTAACAAGAGGCAGCAGCAATTTGATGCCCTGAATAAAACCCTACTCCTCCTTCATACTGTCTTTATTGTGCTAGCTGACTTCTGAAATAGCTGTTTTGTAGGGTACCACGTAGAACACAATTCATCAAACTTGTCCTCCCATCATAATAAACGGAAAATGCGGCAATGGAAACTTTTCATGATGTTTCTTTTGGAAGAAATGGTATAATAAGAAACAGGAGAGTTTACCTCTTGCAATCTCTGTCTAAGATCAGTGCTATCTTTGAAGCTTGGCTCGGAGAGCTTGCCACAGCATTGAAAGAGGCAACTGCTGTTGTGCCGTCGGCTTTCAAATATGAGATACAAACAGGGGAAAAATTCCTTTATGACTTTTATCAACAACTTTTCTACAGGACAAAACTCAAGTCCAAGGCCTATGGATCTCACAGGATTTCGCATGATGCATTTTCCCAGGGATGATATCTGAGATATGAAAGACTAGAATTTGGGCTAAGGGCTAAATGCTGATCTGTGCTAGTTAATTATACTATTCTCTGACCCTGCCTTGGGTCTTGGTTTTTTATTCTGCTCACTTGTGAGACTGGTCTTTGCCACTGGTTCAGCCACACCAGCTAACTCCCTCCCCAAAATTTCCCAGTCATGGTCTCCAAAATAAAAAAAAAAATATTTTCCAAGTGCCAGGCAAATGGAGAGGATGAGATTGGGACTATGAGCCCATGAAAGTTGTCATTCAGCTTTGTTCCAGGTGCTGGGGACCTGGTGCAGGACTAAGAGTTCATCTTCCCCATGGGAATCTGGATACCAAAAAGACATTAATATTTATCATGGTGGTTTTTTTCAGGCTTCCACTTCCAGCTGTTCAGCTGGGCATCATAGGAAAGAAAAAACAGTTTCTAAGGAACCCTTTAAGAGGGACAGTTCTGTTTGAGGAAAATGAAATGACAGCAAAAGCTGTGTCTGAGAATCAGCCTGATGCAGGGCTAGCTAGTGAGGCAGACATAGGCTGAAAGAGGTGTAGAGCAGCCACGAAAAATATGCTCTAAAAGCCCAGAGGTACTCTTCTCCTAAGTGTACAGCAGCAGAGCATGGTT
This sequence comes from Burhinus bistriatus, assembly GCA_013397275.1. NCBI lineage: Eukaryota > Metazoa > Chordata > Aves > Charadriiformes > Burhinidae > Burhinus > Burhinus bistriatus. The sequence goes on along the minus strand of VYXH01007036.1, from coordinate 296,038 downwards.
ATATTGCAGGGTAATGGCAATTTCTGCACAATGGACAGGGTGTTCCAAGCAATAATGTGCACTTTATGGGGAAATATCTTCCATCAACCTAAAAGATGGATAGGTGGTTTTGAAGAAGAAAGAAAGAAGGAGATTAATGGTGATATAGCAAAGCTATAAAAGGTTATTGAGCAGTGCAAAGTTACAGTCTTTGGTCTGTGTCGCTGAAAACTACTCTCTAGGGGGTTTTCTCAAGCAATGCACAGCAACCTGAATGCTGATGATGACAGCTGAGGGCAGAGAATGGTGCTTTCAAAAGTAGCTGTCTTACTTTGATGAGACACATGCCTATAAGTGGCTTGGACACTTCTGGAAATAGTCTCTACTTAAATGCGGGCTTGCTAACACTCGGTGCTCAGGATGAGCTAATATGCTGCAGTGTTAAAATGTGATTCAGCTGGTCATCTGTGCTGCTCTGTCACTTGAGATGGCGTCCTCTTCCCCAAGGTACTTTTGCAGCATGCCCAGAAGGTCAACAGCTCAGGATGGGTTTGGACTGTCAGTGGTAGGAGTGATTTTTAAATAACTACTATTTTTTCCAACTTCTTCCAAAATACCTCTGCTAGAAGCCCCATCTAGCTATAATAAAATGTGCAGAGTTTCTCCGGTAGCTGCAGCTGTATTACCTCTCCTATGCTGTACTGTTCTAAAGAGCTGTTAGTTAAAAATGGAAGTGGTTCATGTTCTGAAGGTGCATTTGCTAAGGCACAAGAGACTGTGGTGATGAAACTAAACAGGCCAGTTATTCAAAGGTAGCACTCCTGAAATAAAGTGTGCAAACACCTTCATGTATAACTGATGCATTTCAAATGCCACTTGCGCAGGGAAGGAGCATTAGTGCGGGACCCAGATTCTTCTCAGGAGGATGACAGGGATGGGGCTCTTCAAAGAGCTCCAGTGCCCTAGGGTGGGTGGGGCTTAAAACTCTTACAAACTCTTTTCTTATTTTTCTTACCTTTGAGTAAGATTCCCTTCAGACAATATGCGAGCAATAAGAGCTAATAGAAACAGCTTCTGGCTACAAGAAGTGATCTGCTTCTGGTGGGTTATGAACATTGCAAATTGCCCATGGAAAATTCAAACTGGAAATAAAATTTGTGAGTATACAATTGCTGTTTCTGAAGTACTTCCAAATAACTTCCGGTGTAGTTTTTTTCAGCCTAGGTTTTAAAGCATTTTGCAGACATTAATTACTACCACCTACCATGTGGCAAGGACAAGAGAAGAGACGATGATGCAAGAAAAAGTAAGTACAGTATGAGACAGTCTGCATGACTGTTAGAAGATACCCTGGCCAGGCTGAGGTCTGTCCCTAACGCTTCGTGGCCTTCAGTAAAATGATGTCAACTTCCAATTACTTTCAACTGGATTCCTCAAATGATATCCACTTCAATGGAGCTATATACATGAATGAGACAAATACAGGAAATAGGGAGCTCAAAAGAAATGTAATTAAGAACCATTTTTTCTCTTGGAAAATGTATCAACTCTGGGCCCACTTACAGCCAGTTACTTAGCAAATATTTAAGTGCTTCAGCTATATGGGAACTGTAGGTCTGAGAGCCCTAATTACATCATCATTGCCTCTGCCCCTGATTATATAATTACCCTTTGAGAGTCATTTATCTACTAAAGAGTCTTCTCACTTTTAAAAACCTTGTGTATTAGTGAACGAAGGGAGAGAAGGGAATATCCCTCTTTACAACGTAACCATGGCTAGAGTGTCAGTACGGAAGGTCTGGGAGCCAAAATGATGTCAAATAAGGCTGTCAAGCATCAGAGAAGATGCTTTACCCTCCTGCCCAAAGGCAGGGTAACGCCATGTGCCAGGAACATTGCCCTTGTCCAGTTGCTTCCTAACCTCTAGTAATGGGGACTGTACAGCCCCCCCCCGAGCAATCTACTCCCATCCTGCACTAATTTCTCACTCCAGAAAGCTTTTTTAGCTATTGAAATCTCCCTTGCTATAGTTAAAGTCCATTAAACTACATTTTCTACACTGAGCACAGAGAAGTACATATTCCCTTGTGTATGTGAGTGTTGATACCTCTCCCCTCAGGCTGCAAAGAAACAGTAGGTTTCCTTTGGTGGCAAAGCTGGCTAAGAGCAGTTCTGCTCTCCTTGCTGTAGGGTAGCCCCCTCTTCCCTTGCTTGTGCCAGTCCCTCTGTACCTGAGGCTCTGCTAGGAGTTCAGCACAGTGACTGAGAGCTTCTACTCTGCTTCTCTTATGGGGGGTTATCTAAAGATAACCTCAGACCTGGAGCCCAGCCCAGCCTTTGAGCTACTGAGATAAAACTGCTGTGGAGAGGCCACTTCCAGGGGTTTTACACCTGGGGAAAGCACTACAATGTTGATATTCTGTCTTCTCCAGCTTTAACAGCCCAGCTATGAACTCTGCAACTGCATACTCCAACTGCACACTCCTTGAAGCACAGAGTCTAAAGCAGTATGCAACTTGTCAGTCCCCATGACTCCTCACTGGCGTGTAGATTTTTTCCCTGTGTGTTGAAACACAGCACAGATCTTCGTAGTTCCTAGCATGCCCCTAGATATGTCTTTGTCTTCCATAAAAGTGGTGTACACTGACTCACGTTCAGTTCGTGACCTACTGTGTTTCAAAATATATATCTTGACTATGTCCTTGTGTTCACCCTAAGCGCTCTTGAGTATACAAAGTGTAGTTGTTTTTCTCATGTCCTGTACAACAAGTTTATTTCTGCCTGAAATGAAACCTGTATACAATATCCCACTATAAGGAAAGAAATATCCTAAAGAAAGGCTGTTTCCTTTTTAACTAAGTCTCTTAAATTTTGAGGCCGTGCTTTGCTGGAACTGAATTGATGTGGAGGGTTTTTTTTTCTGCAGTATTTGTGTTTTGTTTTTTTTTTTTAATATTGGGGCAGAGTTTGTCTTGGCTTGTTAGACTGCTTAATTATCAGGCACATAATCCATCAACATCATTCTATGAAGTAAGTGCAGTCCTGCAGAGCCCACTCCTGGAGCTGTGCAGAGCTATGTGGAGACAAGCTCGAAGCCTCTGTTCTCCCCTCCTCTGCCCCTGGGGTGAGCACTGGCAATGATGCGGTGTCATTGGCAGGAGGTACTGCTACCCTGGGGTGGACATAAATGGACATAAATGCCGCCCTCCGCGATTCTGCCCGCCTGTGGCTTACTGCATTCTTGCATCTCACAGCAAAGCTTGAGAAGGGGTACTCATGTGCTTAGGGAAAAAGAAGGCAGCTACTGTAGTAACATCACTCCTACCTTTTGGAGACGTGGTGTGAAAGAGGAAAAGAAAATCAAAAGCTCCTCTGACAGATCTGTCAACCTGCATTTTTTTCCTAGCAGGAGTTTTAGAAGATCCAAGAGCTTCTTGTGGTGTTGATGGTGATTTTATACTTCCCCCCCCCCTCCCCCCACCCCCCGAACTATATTTGACAGCAGCAGAACAATCAGTAAATATCACTTTTTAGAAAAGTGGAAGGATCCTATTCTATTTCTGGGGCTCAAGGCCAGGTGGGATGGCACTTTGAGCAACCCAGTCTAGTGGGAGGTGTCCCTGCCCATGGCAGGGGGGTTGGAACTGGATGATCTGTAAGGTCCCTTCCAACCTAAACCATTCTATGACTATGATTATTAGAAGAGACATACTTGGTGCTTGTCAAGCCCAAAATATTTCTAGGAATCATGAATCCTCTAACAGGCAAAATACAAAACATGCAAGTACCTCTGATAGTCTGCCTTACCAAATAAAGTAGAATCACAAAAAAGGGCTTGCTCATTTTCTCTGCTGTTGCCAATGCTCAAATCACTTCAAACTGAATTAAGATGTACTTCACTTGTGCTTATACCATTAGCAAAGGGCTTGTGTGTGCTGGCTGGAATATGAGTAAACTTGAGCTTTTGATTCAGCCCTGTCTTTTATGTAGCACGTATGTAAAACCTACTTACTATGGAGTACTTGAAACCTGATACGTCACTGTCTTGCCTTGTATGCCCTTACACATGTATGAAGGTAAATAGAAGCCACCTTTTCCGTGGAGAGGATGCTTTGCCTGGGTCTTACTTCAATGACCTGTATGTTTAGTGGTCTTTTCTACTGTTGTTTTATACATAGGAATAAAGTCGTAAATATTTTTAAAATAGTTGAATATTCTCCTTAAATCACCTAAAGGAGTCTGACAACGATATTTATAAAAAATTAACCTATTTTCCTTCTGAAACTTATGATCTTAGAGTCATCATAATATCCTTTGAAACTATAGGGTACTAGTAACTTACACTGGCCACGAAGACCTAATTCTTCACAACAGTAACATGGGTATGTATGTGTCCATGTGTATTTATATCTATATCCCACTGGAGGTTTGGTGTTGTAAGAACTTGAGTGGGAAGCTTTTATTTAAATGAACTGGCTCACATATGGCTTGTATGGATTCCAGTATATCAACATTACTAAAAATGGGTTGAACTGCAAATTTTTGATCCAACATGAGGATACATATTTGGACCTTGAGATCTAGCTTATTGTTTTAATTCTAGTAACACAGATATGACCATAACAATTCTTGCAGCCTGCTCAATTCATACTATAAAGGTAGTCAAGTATTTAAATAGATCTACTATTCTTTATACTCTTCTGTAAAGAACTCTCCTCAGTTCTTGGAAGATTAGAAATGAAACAAAGGACCTAATTTCACAGCTGGATACAGCAGCGAAATTCCCTGTCAGAGTTCATTCAGCAGTTTCTGATCTTTCACAGCTGACCTACAGCAGTCTTCCCTCTGTAAGTCCATTAAACAATTTCTGATATGTGTTGTTGTGAGACCAGAACAGAGCTGGGCACATTTAACATTCTGTCAAAAAACTGGAACCTTCAACAGAAAAGGTGGTGTCATTCATTAGTGGAAAACAATCTGAATGAGCCCTATATCTTATAAAATTGTAATTTTGTACTTCTTCAGTGAGACAACTCATATTTTGAAGGCTAGTAACATCAAAATAGAAGCTTATAAAGAATTGTTGCCTATAAAACTTCAAGAGTGCATGCGAAACAAGGCAAAGGGAATGTCCTTTTTCCCTCTTGAGCTGATGGAAGATGGTGGCATAAACTTAATATTTTGGGGTCAGGATGGAATATTTAATATAGTATAAAACATAATATTTAATTATGTTCATTCAGGAAAGGTCTTAAACATGTCACTTAGTAGACTAGTTTATGACCGCCTCAAGTTAAAAAATATGGAGAAAGTAATAGATCACATTTGATATCCATTCAAAGGCATAAACCAATGAAGGCAATGTTGAGACCTGTGGGAAGGATCAGTGCTTATGACAATAAGTGCTAATCATTAATAACAGGGCAAAGTCATACCCTCTTGACCTGAAACTAGGAGCAGTGAAATAAGAAAAATTTATGAGGTGTCCATCAGTGTACTGCTTGGCAAAATCTCCTTAAGTTGGTAGAAGAGACAATGAGTACAGCCACCACTGGCTCTTCAGCAGTTCACTTCCATATCCTTCCCTGCCTGCCCCTTCCCTTGTCCAAAAAGGAAATTCTAGTAGATAAAATATCCCAGATTTCCCAATCTCGTATGTGAGTGACCTTGGTCATGCAGTTAGACTAGGTCAGCTGTTGAAGTAGTTGCCTTGACAGAAAAGAATGGCAAAACGTGGGCTTAAACCTACACTTTTCTTCCCCTCGCCCACCCTTTCTAAAAGACTATTCTCCAGGAACTCCTAGTTAGTTTGAGGATAATTCTTCCACTTTCTTTTTCTTAGCTCCATCAATAAGGTCAACAAACCTAAGAAGTTTGTGTGAGTAAGAGCTGGGAGATCCATCCAAGCACCCCTTGTCACTAGTATCCTGGGTAGCAATGAGGAAGGTCAATTATCATGTTCAAGTCTGTGCTTTGAATTAGATGTAGGATCCAGAAGCTCTAAGCTTTAGCTTTGTTTGGGTAGGATAGACCATCTTGAACCCCACTAAAGCAGGAGAGCAAAAGCCATCTGGTGTGAGAATTGCAGCACTTTAGTACTGGAGGGCTGAGCTGCTTCAATGTGTTTTGTCCCTCAACTGCTCTTACAGCAGCTCAATGTGTTCTGAATTCCTTTCTATTTCCCATGCTGAGCAATTGAGTGGGGTTTTTTATGAGACCAAGGTTCCCAAGACACTTAAGTCCTGTGGATGTTACATGAAATGGGCTAAGAAATGTCTGCTTCTTCTCGCTTTTGAAAAGAGTTGGAGTGGTGTTGACTTGTGATCAGGGGTGGTATGTGCTTAGTACCTGGCAGAATTCAGCCAATCAGTGAAATTTGACTGAAATAAGGGGTAAAAAAGTGTTTGAGATTTGGTCAGAATGGCTGAATGTGCAGTGCAGGACCTCAACATCCTACCTGGTCTGCGGTATTTCACTTTCATTTCTCTGACAGCTTTGAAGAATGTTCAACAGGGAAGTAGAGTTGATTTTTGGAGACTACCCAGAAAATTCCTGGGTATTTACAAGACTGAAGTTTAATTCTTAACTGCGATACTTGGTATTCTTTTCTGTATCTACTGAATTTCTATGGAACAGTCACACTGCAAGTTTTTAGACCGGAAAGTAATACATGTGCAGAATATTATACGAAAGACAATTCCTAGGCTTTCGGTAATGGTGCTACTGCATGCGGGGTACTGTGAAAGCTTGCTTTTGTGGGGGAAGAAGAAAGAAACGTATTTTCTTTTTTAAGATTATTGAAAGATGAACAGTGTGTGAAACCAAATTTACAATTTGCTGTCATAACTACTTCAATTTGAATTGTAGAAACAATAAATTTTTGTTAATATTTGTGAAAAACCTTTCAGATCGGAACTTTTGCTTTTTAGCAGTTGATTTTGGATAATCTTGCAACCTTCAGACAAGATCAGTCGCTTGAATACAGCCAAGTTTCAAGCTGTTGTGTGTCTCCTGTGACAAACTAGCACTTCAATGAATTTATTCATTTGTCTTGCAGAATCCCAATCAGACTGTTCTGGTTATGAGCAAAACCATTCATCTGTGAACTAGAAGTTACTGATGCATAGCTGTACCTTCTGAAAATCTGCAGTGTGGGAACATATACTTATTTATTTTATTAAGCTCAGGTGTCTGGTGTGAATGACTTAAGTGCCTGTTAGAAACTAAATTTCTTAAGTGTGAATAAGGTGATGTCTTTGCACGACTTGCCAGTGAAAAGTTATCATCAAACTGTCCTGTACCAATCAGAAAACCTTTTGAAAATATTTAAATTTTGGTAACAATCTAACAGGATTTTATTCTCCATTTGGATGCTTAAACAAGGCTTATTTTGAGTAAGTTCTTGGAAGCCTCTTTAAGCTGTTCATTCCCTTAACCAAATGCCCCATTTTCGTCTTCATTGTGATGTGGACTTAACCCTCCCACATACTCTGCTGCCCTGTTACCTGTGATCTCATAACCTTGAGGGAAAGGACTCTTTATAAAAAAGCTAAGGAGAGCTAATAAGCAGCAGCATGTTGAAAGGTGGGAGGTGCAAGCTCTGGGAAGCAGAAGATGATAAATAATGAAAGATTAAACCATAGCCAAGTCCCACTTGATTATGCTGGTGGGACTTTTTGAGTCTCTTGATGTCTTGAGATGTCTTGAGATAAAAGTGGTGTGGTGGGTTGACCCCAACCAGTAGCTAAGCACCCACGCAGCCGCTCGCTCTCTCCTCTTTCAGGTGGCATGGGGAGAGAACAGGAAGAGCAAAAGTGAGAAAATCTGTGAGTCAAGATTATGAAAGTTTAATAAATGAAGGAGAGAGGAAAAAGAAAACAAATGATGCAAAAGCAATTATTCATCACCTCCTACAAGTAGACTGATGTACCAAGGAATGGCTTCCTTGGAAGACAAAACTGTCCATCTTTTTATTGCTGAGCACAGTGTCATGTGGCATGGAGCTTCCCTTTGGCCAATTTGGGTCAGCTATCCTGGTTGTGTTTCCTCACCTCCTTGCCCACTCCTGACCTATACAGTGGGGTGGGACAGACTGAGAAACAGCGAAGGCCTTTACGCTGTGCAAGAACTGTTCAGCAATAGCCAGAACACTGATGTGTTATCAACACTGGTTTGGTCACAGATCCAAAGCACAGCACCATATGGGTTGCTATGAGAAAGTTAACTCCAACCCAGCCAGACCCAGTACAACAGTAAATTTGGGACTGCATACCTGACAGCAGAACTTCAGTGAGCAAGCCGGTGGCACATGGAGAAGATGGAAGACTTTTTTTTTTTTTTTTTTCCATTTTCATCATTTCCAGCAGGCAGTAGATTTCACATGAACCGAAGCAGGCTTGCTCAGCACCCATGCCTTGTAGAAGACAGGATATACAGAAATGCTAGAAAAAATGGGCAAACTCTTATTTTTCTCTAGGAATCTAGCTTTTCAAATTCCTTTT
>VYXH01007036.1:272189-287545 GCA_013397275.1 Burhinus bistriatus | reverse complement strand
AAATTTGTTTTTTAAAATTCTTTTTTTTTTTTTTTTTTTTTTTTGAGAAAAATTACTGATAGGGTTTCTCACATATTTTAGTCTAAATTTTTTTTTTTTTTTAAATTTAAACTCTATCCTACCACATTTATACAAGCAAGCCCTCAAAATTCCCATGTGCTCCATATAAAGTACCTGTGGACTGGCAAGGTAAATAGTATTTGAGTTCTCTGTCTGTTGGGGTAAATGTGAATGTATCACAATACTTTCCTTTAGGAACTGGGATAAAGCCTCATCTCATGGATAAGTTGCATTCTTGTTGGTTTCTCTTTGTGGGTTGCCTGTTTAGTGAAGTGATACAGTAAAATGTGATTGTATTTGCTGAAATTACAGTGCTGGCCTCCAGCCCTTTCTGTAAACCCTGGTGCAAGGAGACTTCCAATTACTGCTTCTTGCCAAGTAGTAACGAAATTAGTTCATAATGTGACAGTCTAAAGCGGTTGGCTTCACAAAGCCATTTGTCTAATCACTCTAACGCAATAAAAAACAAAAGCTTTTCTGTATTTAATAGTTAATTTGGAAAACTGTTCCCCTTGAAGTAATTGCCCGAAGAAGGGCTGAAGTGGAGAACCAGGGGATGGGACATTCCTGGGGTGTGGGAGGGCTCACTCTGCTCCCTGAAGTCCAAAGAGGTTTCAAGAGCTTTTAAAGGTCAGCGTAATACCCAGGCTCACTGCCAGCTCCAGTGCAAAGGACACAGCTTGGACTGAAGTTGCAGGCCTGGAGGAACACATCAAGTGACTGATGAAATGAAAGTTGAACAGGTTAATTTTGCCTAGTCTTTGTTTCATGGATGATGGCCCAGCACCTGGTGAAAGCTTGCTTCTTAAAACCTACAGCTTAAAATCTACAGCCAATACACAGGCTCACCCATAGCCTGAAAACAGAGAGTACAACTAAATAGTTCATAAGGTCACAGTGGATGACTCGTCTTCCTTGTTTTCAACTGGTGCTCTCCTCATTTGTACTGTTGTATCTCCTGCAGTGCTATGGACAACTGTATGGACCTTCTCCTCAGGCAAGGGCTTCTACTGGTGCTACATAAGGTCTGGGAAAGACCAGAGGTTGGAAAGGACTTATCCCCTTATCCCCAGTTCAGAAGCACTGGAATCCTCTCTTAATAGTGGATGCAAATAAAAGGCAAATAAACTTTGGCTCTGAGCACCTCACTGTCCTTTTGTCACCTCCAAAAGCTGGATAGCCCTGACAGGTCTGCCACTTCCTTCTGGACTTGCCTAAGCTCTGGGCACTCAGCACCTCTGCAATTAAATTAAATCAATTTCTTAGGAGTGTAAAGGTCTAATTCAGAGTCCAACACAACTCCTGAAGCAGGGTCCTGAGGCATGAGTACATGCTCTTTCTGTGAATATTGCATGGAAAGACCGAAAATGAAATTACTCACTTGCCAATCCACGTATTGGGTTTGGTTGAGGTGGAGTTAATTTTCCCCACAGCAGCCTTCCCAGTGCCGTGCTTTGTATTGGTAGCTGGAAAGGTGTTGATAACACACCAGTGTGTTGGCTACTGCTGAGCAGCGCTCCCACAGCAGCAACGCTGTCTCTCCAACATTTTCCCCTCCCCAGTAGGCTGGGGGTGGGCAAGATCTTGGGAAGCGACAGTGCCAGGACAGCTGACCCAACCTGACCAAAGGGATATTCCATACAGTATGACGTCATGTTCAGCAATAAAAACTAAGAGAAAGAAGGAGGTGGGGGGCATTCGTTGTGTATGACATTAGTCTTCCAGAACAACTGCTGCGCATACTGAAGCCCTGCTTCCTGGGAAGTGGCAGGACATTGCCTGCTAATGGGAAGCAGAGAATAAATCTTTTGTTTTCCCTCGCTTCTGCATGCGGCCTTTGATTTTGTTTTATTAAACTGCCTTTATCTTGACCCATGAATTTTTTTCCATCTTATTTTTCCCCCACCCCCCACCCCTTCCCCCATTCCTGCTGAGAAGGGGAGTGACAGAGCGGATTGGTGGGCACCTGGCATCCAACCAGCGTCAGCCCACCACAATCCACTATAGATGGAGCTTTCTGGGAGATGAGGAAAAAGTATATTGGATCACTATTCCTGCCATCTTTGGAAGAGTGAACTATCTTCTGAGTTACTGCTTAAAAAAGGTGTCTTCTAGCAACTTTGCACTTTGTAGAAAGGCTTTGCATCATTTCTTCTTGTGTTGTCTTTGAAGCAACGGACATTACATGCCTCATGGCAGGAATGAGGCAGGATTTAAGACAAGGTAATGGTCTCAGCATCCTGTCATAGATCCTAGTCGAGAGTCCCTATTACCTAAATGCTGCATAAGTACTTACCTTGTGATAAGTTTGATATCCGAGGGTGATTTACACATGGCAACATCCCATTGTCAGTTGTTTGATGGAATTTGAGCTCTAGGTCGAGTGCTTGGGTCCTTGACAGCACTGTCGTTAGGCCAGTGCGCAACTAGCCATATGAAACCTAGCCACCAACTGTGTCAGTACCCATGCTCCTCTAGCAAATGCCTTGGTCATAATTTTCTGCTGAACCATGCTTCATTCTTGTTTTTTCTTTTGTTTGAGTAGAAGTAAGGGGAGCTTGTGACTGTAACAACTTTACAAAAAAGATGANTAAAAACTAAGAGAAAGAAGGAGGTGGGGGGCATTCGTTGTGTATGACATTAGTCTTCCAGAACAACTGCTGCGCATACTGAAGCCCTGCTTCCTGGGAAGTGGCAGGACATTGCCTGCTAATGGGAAGCAGAGAATAAATCTTTTGTTTTCCCTCGCTTCTGCATGCGGCCTTTGATTTTGTTTTATTAAACTGCCTTTATCTTGACCCATGAGGATCTCCTCCCATCTTATTTTCTACCCTCCCTGTCCTGCTGAGAACAGGAGTGATANAAGACAAGGTAATGGTCTCAGCATCCTGTCATAGATCCTAGTCGAGAGTCCCTATTACCTAAATGCTGCATAAGTACTTACCTTGTGATAAGTTTGATATCCGAGGGTGATTTACACATGGCAACATCCCATTGTCAGTTGTTTGATGGAATTTGAGCTCTAGGTCGAGTGCTTGGGTCCTTGACAGCACTGTCGTTAGGCCAGTGCGCAACTAGCCATATGAAACCTAGCCACCAACTGTGTCAGTACCCATGCTCCTCTAGCAAATGCCTTGGTCATAATTTTCTGCTGAACCATGCTTCATTCTTGTTTTTTCTTTTGTTTGAGTAGAAGTAAGGGGAGCTTGTGACTGTAACAACTTTACAAAAAAGATGAGGACAGGCTGGAGAGGGTCCAGAGAAGGGTCACAAAGATGATCAAAGGACTGGGAAGCCTGCCATATGAGGAAAAGCTGAGAGAACTAGGTTTGTTCAGCCTTGAGAAAAGAAGGCTTAGAGGAGACCTTATCACCGTGTTCCAGTGTTTAAAGGGTGGCTACAAAGAAGATGGAGACTCTCTTTTTACAAGGACTCACATGGAAAAGACAAGTTGTAATGGGTACAAGTTACTGCAGGGGAGATTCCAATTGAACACAAGAGGAAAATTTTTCACAAGGAGAACAGTCAGCCATTGGAATAATCTCCCCAGGGAAGTGGTGGATTCCCCAACATTGGATACTTCTAAGATTCAGCTGGACAGGATGCCGGGCCATCTTGTCTAGACCACGGTTTTGCCAAGAAAGGTTGGACCAGATGATCTTTGAGGTCCCTTCCAACCTAGTATTCTATGATTCAATAAGAATATGCCTTTCCTATGTGTAACTCCTTTGAAGGTTCAAGTTCAGGGGAGATCCTGGTTCTGCAAGTAATTTTTGGCTCTCGGTTATTCCAAGGATACTTTTAAAATGAACTGGAAGTTGTCTGAGACAATAGGTAGGGCTCATGTGCCCTGAATTAGTCAGTAGAGGTTTATCAGATAGACACCTAACACTTCTGATGGGAGATCAAGTCTAGATTAAGTCCTCTCAATATGAGCAACTACATATAAAATGTCTAAGCTCCCATTACCGTTAATGAAGATCTAGTAAAAGCAATCAATGAACGATTCAGTTGACCAGCCACTAGGTACCTACTTTATGGTGAGCTGAATTGCTCTTCAGGCTCCAGTGACTGTAATAGGAGCTTAGAAACGTAGTGTACCCAAAAGTACCTAAATTTAAGTTCTTGTGTCAGACTGATTCCTGTACCCAATGTTCCCTAGTCAATGAAGAGCAACAGGCAATTTTAGAGAGTGCTTCATTTGACCCATTTTAGAAGTCTGCCTTAAGGAATGCTTTAATTTCCTCTTATCTAACAGGGAAGTAGGGCTGTAGCTTTAAGATAACTATAAAGTTAAGCAATCCTAAAACTATCCAGTTGATTCAATCCCCATATTGTTATGACCAGAACCTAAACTAAGATATAGTTCTTGATACATGTTACCTATTTCTTCAAAAAAGACCTGGGGAAAAGAAAACCATATATATGTTTAGATTCAAGCTCAAACAAGGGCAGAAAAAGCTTTTTGTTTTTATCCTATATCCGTACTTAAAAAGGATTATTTTTTTTTCCATAAAATAGATAATCAGTGTTGTGCTCATTCCTGTAAGATGTTGTCCAAGCTGAAAGTTTAGCAGAACACAAATGGTTGGGTTTCTAGATGCGTTTCTGTACATGTAGAGTTAAAATGTATATCTCACTTCGGTATTACTAATCAGAACTGCCACATTTAGTTGTAAAATCTCTTTAATTCCTAGTAGAAAGGCAAGTCATTACACAAATTAAAGATGTGAGACCTGCATAGAACTCTGAATAGCAGCTGTTAGAAGATGAAGGACTAACAAGTTCTGTGGCTCTGGCCCAATAAGGCAACTCACCTTTAATTGAGAAATCCCTTCTTTTATATATGGGCATGGAACATTCTGATTTCTCTATTTTTTGTATACATTAATTTAACATCACTTTCATTATTCCTTTTGATACAAGTAGTCTTCAAGCTACTGTAAAATGCCAGAATACTGGCTGCTTTTGTAACTCTAAAACAATCCTCATTCTTCTGAAATCATGACCGTTTGAGTAAAAGGTGTGTGATCAATAGGACTTATACAAGGCAGTCAACATAAATGAAACAGTTTTTCATTTAATGTGAAACCTATGTCTATATCAAATGATGCAATGGAAATCAAATATCCTAGAGAAGTGAAAACTCTTCACAGTATATCTCTGGTGTTCACTCACAAGACTTCAGTCACTAATGAAATGATACTGAAGAATCCTTTCAAGCTCTAATTATTGACTTTCACTTGACATTAATTCCTCTTTATTATCTAGTAGATGCACGATTAATTTTACTGCTATGCATTTGCTTGTCCTTATAGTTTAACTGTTTCTCCTGGAATGCACATCAGAAAGAATCAGCCAGTGCTGGAAAATTAACTAATGAACTGTATAGGAGCCTAGATTTAGGGGAGCAGAAGTCAGATCCTCTGGCAGCTATTTCCCACTGAGGGCACAAAAGTTTGCCTGAACTGAGTAAAGTGGATAACTGAGCTAGAGATGCTCAATTATTTCTTTAAAAAAATTTCTCTAGTCTGACAGAGCTCCCAAAACTGATCAGCTGCAGAAATGCTGCTGTCTAATCTCTGCTGAAGACTGCTTAAGGCAACAATCAAGCTCTATTCAAGAAGGAAAATAAGTATCGACCACCTTCCAAAAACATTGAGTTTTACATTATGTTCTCCTGTAGATCATCTTTCTGGTCACCTTGTGACTAGTGACACGCTGTGGCCACCTGAATCTTGAAGGTTTCAGGCACTCACCAAGAGCTGCAGTGGTACCACTTCTTCTGTCTTCATCTTCTATAACATCCTCCTGAAGATAAATTTTGACATTGTAAAATGACACCCTATCTCACACCTGACTTTCCCACCTTTTAAGACCTCTTAAAAATAATTATTTTGACTTCATGTCAGGAATGGCAGACTTTGTCCTTAGAAAAATACCTCAACAATTTCGCCTATCCCTTTTTTTCTTAATAAAAGGAAAGTATTGGTAAGCGAGCGTACTTTGGTGCTTACAGGTTTTCTTTTATCTTTTGATTCAATTTATCAAGATTTGCACGTTTGTATGTTATGCATGCACACACACACAAACCTATTTTGGTGTGAAAGTAAGTGCCTGATAAACATTTTTAAGTGCTTATTTTTAGCTAAGATTCTATTTATATAGCAATGACAATGCACAGGTAAACCTTGAAGACAAAATGAGACTTCCAGCAGAATAATTACTTTCCTTGGAACAGCGGGCAAACTGCTCAGTAAAAGGGTGTAAAAGGGTTGTAAACTACAGGCCTGCAAAATGAAACAACATACCCTCTTCCTGGCTAAACTGGTGAGGCAACGCACTCTAGTTCCACTTGTAATTTGGATGACTCATCAGGACTTTGCAGTACCACTACGTATTTGTCTACCATTACTTCATAGCCCTTCAATTATGTAGGACCTCTTGGATTCCAAAATCTGCTTTAGGAGGGATGTGATTGCAGGATCTTTTTATAGACCTGGGTTTGCAGTGAACAGTCTGTGCTATCAGATGGAGACGTTCTCAGTGATTGTGCTTCTCAGGTGGGCAGCGTCCCCAGCACTGAGCTGCGCTGCAGCATGTTTTCAGAAGTGGAGAATCCTACCAAGACAAGGTTCATACGGTGTGGGGTTGGCTGAGTATGGGGAGCTCTGTGAGCATGTACGTGTGTGCTTAAATTTGGTTGTACAAGTTCAGAGTTGGTAAATATGGAAAGAATAAGTCTCTGCATAAGCTTGGATGTGATAACGCTGCATGATTCTGTTGTACACATAGGTTAACTCCACTGGCTCATAGTGGTTTTTAATTTGAGGCTCAGACTGGAAAACAGGAAGAAAGAACTCAGCTCTGTGCTTTGGCATCATTGCTTGGATGCTTCTGTCACTGATTACCCAGATAATTGCTCAAGTGAAGCAAAATATTTCAGAATAACTCTGCTCTAATTGTTAATAATGATATTTTGTCTCAGCAAATGTGCTGAAGATCAGTGCCAAGATTTTAGATGCTAGCTTACAGTCAGTGAACAAGCACTGATTAAAGAAATCCTTTTATCTGCTTACTAAAAAGAATGCATGGGGTTTTATGATGTGGAAAGGCTAATATTTTATTTCTCTGATTATAGTCTTACACTTACCCTAAATTCTGGTTTTATGGGCTGGATTTAGCAAATCAGCTTTTGCTCATGAATAAAATGAACTTGTCACAAAAGGCCAGCTGCCCCAGAATGGGACGTGATGCCTGGTCTCCTTCGTATGGTATCTTAACAGTCACACACGAAGCAGGAGAGCTGATGGTTGTGTTTCTTTATACCTGATAAGAGATGTGAGTCTGCCTGCTGTCACAGTGCTTCAGAGTGGCTGGAAGTAATTCTTATTAATGAAACTGCCGAGACCTCTGCAGCTAAACCTCACTGTAAGCATTATTTCAGCAGCTTCATTTCAGGAAAGAAAGGACATTTCTTTTGCAGAACGACCTTTTTCTTGCTGCAAGGAGCTCTATATCTAGTAATTATTCAGTTTTTTCATTTCTGAGGTGTATTACTATGTGTACACAAGTCTCTGTGCGTTGAAGCCTAAGCTCAAGCCAATTTTGCATATGTATAACTTGGAGGAATCCAGTGTGGAGAAAAGAACCTGCAACTCCTATTCATACCAATAATGGAACTGAATTCAAAAACACCAGCCTGCTGAGCTTAGAGAGAACAGGAACCTAAACACCATCCAGCTGTAACTTCACTTGGCAGCTGGTCTTGCAGGGTTATCTCCCTGGAAGGAGTGGGACAGCCCTCCACTTGTGCCACTTCCAAGGGTCCGTGTGGCTGTGCAGTGAGCTGGGGTGGGAGGTGTCCCTGTCCCCCTGGCACCGTATCACCTTGCTTTGGTTTGGCACCCAGACAGCCAAGACTACCAGCTCTAGGTGCTGGGCAGAGCTGGGCAGCAAGGGCCTGGGGAGAAGGGTGGTCACCAGCTGCGTTGGGGATGGGGGCAGCTGATGCTGTCTTAAAGCAAGTTTTTGAACAGCAGCCTGAGCCTATGGCCCTGAGAACAGGATTTTTCCCTCTCTGGCTCCCTGGAGGCCACAACGCAAACAGGGGCAACGAGCAGGGAGCAGAGGGACAGGAGGTGTGTTTGCATGTCTGCAGGGATCTGCCACACAACTGGGCTGGCACAACTGGGGTTGGGAACAGATGGGACAAGAGCCCTGTGTGCTGATGCTGCTGCAGGAAAAGATGAAATGTGGAGATAAACCTGAAGCTTTGGAAATGCATACCCATGGGCTGTGTCCCTGGCCGGGTGGCAACTGCCTGTGCGCAAGGAGAAGATGTGACTGTTGGCAACTTCTGCTCCCTTCCACAGGCTCTGGAAAGATGATAGGTTCAGGGAAGTAGCACTTTGGTGACCTCTGCTCAAGAAACAGCACGTAAGGAGCACCATCTTGCCTGTGAACTCTCGGTTTCTGCAAAGTCTTCCCTGCTTTGCAGGAAAGCTGTGCATCCAAAGGGCTGGAACAACTTCTTGGCTGTGACTTTGAGACCCCCCAGCAGAGCACAGTGAAGAAGGGCTGCATCTGTGACAACTGCTGGAGTTGTCCTCTGCCTTTGATAAGGTTTTTCTCCTTCCTTCTCAGACCATTCTTGGTCACAAACATGGCACTAGACCTGGCCACCACTGCTGGTGTTGCCTGCAGCCCAAAGGGTGAAGTGGTGTGGAGCTGCTGTAGGTAGCGCACGCTTTGCCAGATGTTCTTTTGCCACAAGGCAGGGGTAAGGGACAGTGAATTAGCACATCACTGCAGCTTGTTTGGGATGGATCCAAAGCCCATTAAAGGCAATGGAAAGACTCCATTTTCCCACTGGGTTTTAGAAACTATTATCCTTTATTTCTGTCAGGAATCATGTTTCTCAGCAGACGGCATGTGCTGTCACAAATCATTCAGAAGAAGCAGCAAGCACTTACTTAATATAGGGTACCTAAAGGTGCGTATTCAAATGTGTCTTATCTGGCCAAAGCACATAAAGCTATTTCTGGACAAAGTTTTCTGTAGACTACTGCTCTATGTTTCTCTCAACAGTTTACAGCCTTTCCTTTTGAAGTCAAAATCTCAGACTTAGGGCTTACTGACACCCTGAAAAATGTCTGCTATGCCATATATGTCTTCTAACAAAATAATGACCAGTGTGCTGGAAAATGACTTTCATTTAAAGGTATTTCAAGCAGGTCACAAGTTAATCAAACAAGTTGTGACTCTCAAGTGTTTGAGTTATTGCTGTTAGTTACCTCTCAGCTTACAGAGAGCACAGCTCTGTGGGTTTTCAAGTTGAATAAAGTTGCCTACTGCTGCATGTTTGATCCCCAAAGACAAGGATGAGCTCAACTCTGTGCATACTAACCAGCTCCCTTCCAGCTGCCCATTAAAATGTTTTGTACTATAAAGCTGCAAGTACTACCCATACAGGTTCTTTTGGGTCTCTTCAGGTCATATTGTACAAGTAATATAAAGCTTCAGCTACCTTAAATACCAACTATTTTGAAACAGAAAGCTAAGATTAATCAACCCAACAGATGTTACTTCTAGCTAGAAGAGAGTAAGACATTGAGGTTCTGAACTGTGTCCAGAGATGGGCAACAAAGCTGGTGGGGGGGTTTAGAACACAAGTCTTATGAAGAGTGGCTGATGGAACTGGGGTTGTTTAGCCTGGAGAAAAGGAGGCTGAGGGGAGACCTTATCTCTTTCTACAACCACCTGAAAGAAGGTTGTAGCAAAGTGGGGGGTCGGTCTCTTCTCCCACGTAACAAGCGATAGGATGAGAGGAAATGGCCTCAAGTTGTGCCAGGGGAAGTTCAGATTGGATATTAGGAGAAATTTCTTCACAGAAAGGGTTGTCAAGCATTGGAACAGGCTGCCCAGGGAAGTGGTGGAATCGCCATCCCTGGATGTATTTAAAAGATGCGTAGTTGTGGTGCTGGTGGACATGGTTTAGTGGTGGACTTGGCAGTGTTAAGTTAATGGTTGGACTCGATGATCTTAAAGGTCCTTTCCAACTTAGGTGATTCTGTGATTCTATATAAAACACGAGCACCAAGAGATGAAGCTGTCCCCGCTGCACTGAGCTGTATGATCTCCAGGGTGCCCGTTAGCCATATGAGCGGAGGGAATAGCTTTGTATCTTAGTGTAAATCCCCAAAATTGTGTATTTGCCCAGTCCTCCACCTAAGTGTTAATATTCTCTCTTGCCAATTACTCACTTGAAAGTCAACAAGAGAGACCCCCTTCTTCAAGCAGGTAGTGCCACCGGCGCTCATTCAGGATAATACCTCTCAGATTCTGTTACAGTTACCCTCAGCGAAAACAACTCTGTGAAGTGATAATCCTGCAGTTTTGTTCAGAGAGCAGGAAGGACAGCTCTTCTCCGCATCACAAGCAGTCAGGATGAAGATCAATCCAGAGGGACAGCTGAGGATGCTCTGCCAATAGCACAGGAAAAAACATACCTGCTATTTCAGCCAGTGAGACCAACCCCTGAACTGGGATCCCTTCAAGCCTAAAATCAACTTGCTGTTTGTCCTCCAGGTGCCAGCATCTGCTGCTGGGTCCCCACATCCCCTCTAGAGATGCAGTTTTCTCTCACTTCTGACGAGGGAAAAAAATATTGGCACAAAATTGGGCAGAGAAAGGGAGAATAAGAAAACACAAAAGCTGCTAGGGAAGGAAGGACCACCTGGGGTTGGCCAAAATCTTGCAAGGTCAGTGGCCTTCCTGCTGCTCTTCAACAGTGGGCATAAGAGAGGGGTAAAGACCCAACTTGCTCCTTAGGTCCATGCTGGATCCCCTGTATGAGGGAAGGTGTTGTTGCTCAAGTATGTCAGACTGCAGGATCAGACCTGAGACTGGCACAGAGTGATGGCCACTCAGGCTGTACGAACTGAATAAAGTCTTCTGAGCATCTTTCTCTAAGGCTTTAACCTGCACAAGATTGTTCCTGCCTGCTGATCATAATGGAGACACAAAGCCTTATTCACATAAGAAATTCATATAGTCTGAAAAGGCGGTTTTGAATAATTTACTTTTGTATCTTAGGCTAATAATTTCATTTTTGGGTTCCCACAGTACAAATGCAGAGAAGAGAGAAGACCTTTGTAACAATGTTTGTAGTAAATACAGGTTTTACTGTTTCCTCATGAAACAACGTGTTTTGGCCTTCAGCTTTCTTCATACTCCCTCTGGCTTTCTCACACGTATTAACCGCTCCTCCTTACTGTTCAGACATGAAACCAGAAGGTCTGCATGAGGTCAAGTAGATTAGCTGAATAAATCAAGTTAGGAAATGAAAAATCATCACTCTTCAAAGCAGGCTTGTGACAGAAGAAAAGCATTTCTCTTCATTATTTGATTTTTATAATCAAATACACTCAAAATGCTAGTCTTGAAAAAAAAATCAATCACCTAGAAGTCAAGCTAAGTTTCTGCCGCTATTTTGTTAAATGTACTTGCAGGGGCAGGATACATGTGGCTTTGAGTCTTTACTTAACTGTATCAGCTGTGGCAGCGGCTAGAGGCTGCAGAGACTCGCAGTGAGGCCGGTCTCCAGGGGACGGGAGCTGACACAGGTACTTGTGATACCTTCTGAAAGAGTGGTGCGCTGGCACAGAGCTCTCCCTTTGAACCGGAGGCTGTTTCCACATGTCTCCGTTCCTCTGAGAGACATAGGTGATGCCTGTCGCAACCCTTGGATGCGCAACATAAAGAAGTGATCAGCTGTGGGATTCATGCTGCCTTCCATGCAGAGGTGGGAGGAAAGGCGGTAGCTCCCAGCCTTCCCAATGCAGGAGCCGCAGGGTCTACCCAGCCTTTCTCTGTCAACTGTAGCTGCAGAACTATCTTGACCAAAATAATTATGGTTTTAAATTGACAAGGCAAGATTGTCAGGAAACAGAATGCAAAATGTTAGAAAATTCATTTTCATTCATAGCCTGGGCAAAGTTTTGCTTTTACCTTTCTCAGACATGTGACTGGTTATACAACTTTAATTATTTGATAAGTCAGAGATTCTTCTTGTAGCAAGAAGCTTACAATTTAAATTGACAGAACAGAAAATAATTAGAAAATAAGGCCCGGAGAGATTCACTGGTAAAGACCTACAGGTCTTTACTTTGCTGAAACTTGATGTCAAGAAGCTCTGCTCACTGCCGTGAGCTCAGCTCCTGTGTGCAGAAGGGAGCTTTGAGGGTGCTAGTGGAAAGAGAACTGGCCTTTTGCTTGTGCATGTATTATATGTGCAGACATTTTGCAGGTGCAAGATTTCAATATAATTATGTCATTTTCTCATCTGCTAAAACCTTTGGGGTTGGAAACTAATAGTCTTATTATTTGGAAATTTCGGGGGTTTGTGAGCTATATCATCATACTGCCACAAAATAAAACTGCTTTTGTGCTGTGAAATGCAGAACACATGCAGAAAAAAATATTCTTACTTGAAACAATTTATTTGTGTTTCATAAAATAATTTACAAGATGTTTATTCTTAAGCATGGTATAAAGCTTTTTCAAATTCAAAAATGAGAAACTAGAACAAACGGCTCTGCTTCAAAAAGACCTTCTCATTTGCCCTCCTCCCACCAGAAAACATGAACAGAACGGGAAGCATCCTCAAAAACTGAGGCCAAACAATGAAGATTAGCAGGGTAAATTTGCAAAGCTTTGAGCAGGAGAGAAAGGAAATTTGCAGTCCCCAGAAGAGATGGGTTTGCAAGAACCAGATACTTGTGCAGCCCTCATTTCCTGACATATAAACCTTCAGTCCAGAGAGATCCCACACTGCAAGTGATGTTAGCTCAGTTGTCGTCTGTGCAGCTCTTCTGTACGCAAGTCAAAGCTACTTTTGGTATTCACAACCTGGTGCTAAAGTTGGTTGATGAGGGAACCCATTGATCTGTAGCATTTTCTTTTAACAGTGTAAAAGCAAAAGAGAACTCTGTGAACAAAGTGATTGCTCTCCTCTACCATGACAGCTTTCTCATCTCCTCTCCCCTGCTCACCCTGTTATTCTGCTGCTCCTGGTCCTCTGCACCCTGGAGACTGCAAACATGAAGTGGGAGAAGCTCCACTTTTGTTCAGCCCAGTTGTGAATATCTGCTTTCACCTTTCTAAGCATGTGACTAGTTATGCAAAATTAATTATCTGATAACTTTGAAATTGCTTATTATCTCCTGAAACTAAAATTTGATTTCTGTATTTCAATAGAAAGTTGAAAATCTTGCCTGTGGGATTCCGGCAAGCTGCAAACTGCTCACAGAAGAATCTTCCTGTAACCAGTAACGATCCTCACTGAGTTGGAATATTAACCATTCCGTTAGATTTATTGCTAATCTTGTTAAGACTAGAGAGAGGGGGCCTGACTCTGCCTGCCTGTGCACCAGCCTGGGAAGGGTGCAGTCCTCACTGCTGCTGGTGCTGCTGCGCTGCGCTGGACCTGCCTGTTGTGAAGGAGTGAGTGGTACCTGAGGAGGAGCTGCTGCTGTTCAACAGTCTAAATCCATACTCTTTATACTGGGGAGTTCAACTGAAAAATTATTCATAACAGGAAAGGAAGCATGAGGAATACTCATTTCATTAACCATTAGATCAATAATGCTCATTTTTCATTAGACTTACAAAAAATGTATTGAGATGTAAAACTGGCTACTTCCACCTGATCATTTCTGCACTTTGCATTTTTAACATTTACAAAACACAGAAGGTAAAAAATAATCAGGCCACCAAAACGCAAGTGTTTTCCTAGTTAAAGTGACGAGTTTGATTCATGCTTTTCATATATGACATGAAGATAAAGTTGCGTTGATCCATACAGTAAAAGAAGAATTGGCTTCTAGGTCTACTTCTGCTCTTTCACTGTGAGCAGAAGTGGGACAAGCAGCCCAAAAGTTCCTACTTCTTTTACTACAGTGCGTACATAGAAGTGACAGGGCACAACAGGCTAGTCAAAGCCCACCAGATTAAATCCCCTGTTCAGTAAGTAGATTTTTATATGATACTCGGACTATAGACGGCTCAAAACTGTCATCCATAATCTGGAATAAGGGTGACTTCCCCCCCCACCCCCATCCCACAAAGCATCAACACTTTGGAAACACGATCTAAGTGTAAGTCCTGGTTACTTCAGGACAAGCAGGACAGGGCTCGCAAAAGGCATTTCATCCAAATACCCACTTCCCTGGCACTGCCAACCTCTCTGTTATGACCTTAAGGAAGCCACCTTAACTTTGCTACCTCAGGAGCAGTCAAGAGTTTATGTGCCATGGATTAGAAGTGCCTGCCCTTGGTTGTTATTGGCAAGCAGTTCACAGTGCTTCCTAAAGACCAGAAATGCAATGTGTTGGTATAGTACAGACCATCCTGTTTGATGTATTGTTATTATTAGGTATTATTTCAACATGCATTATTAAATGTTCTTCGCTGTGCCAATTGTATTATCAGTAATTTTACCATCTGTCCTCATAGTTTCCTTTTGACTTGTTGCTAAATGATGGGAGTTGGGGCATTTAATATAAACTTGGTACTTTGTCATTATCAAATCAATGATCTGTTCAAGTTTAATTGTGCAACTTTTTAATACGTGAGTCGTCTCCTGAAAGGACTTTCAGGCCGAGACCCCGAGTCCCCCTTTGTGTCCATTGCTATTTTGGCACATTGTCTTTCTCCAGGGCATCACCTTTTTGAAGTAATGTGCATCTTACTTAGTGACTGGAAGATGAGGATCCCCGGCACTGCAGGAACTCACCTAAAGGAACAGATTTTTAATGTTAAGAATTAGTTTGGCAGTTGGACTAGATGATTGTTGTAGGTCCCTTCCAACTGCAATAGTCTACTCTATTGTAGTCTACAATTTAAATTTTTCCATAAGCTGCATTAAAGACAAAGTTTTTCTCGATTTTTATTGGTTTACTGCTAAGAGTTGATCTTGGGCCTCTGTTTTCATCTTCTTTAGTCTCATTTTGAGTAATCAAATTTCAGAGGGTAGAAGTTTCTCTTTTCTCAAGTCCTCTGTGCCAACACTCATGGGTGATTTGGTGCCAGTAGCACGAAGCTGCCAAACCACAGGGAAAAGCTGTATCCTCTGAGCACCCTCAGGCAGCGAAGCTTTGGTCTCAGTGATGACAAGTGACATATTGCTTATTAAAGATAATATCTTGCCAGCTCCCATCCCTCACTCCCTTTTTCTTTCTGCAGTTGCAGAGCTAGTGAAACCAGGCTTGTCTGTCAGCTAGTCAGTCTTTTTT
>VYXH01007036.1:251217-272149 GCA_013397275.1 Burhinus bistriatus | reverse complement strand
TTTTTTAAATCTACTTAGTTGTATATCAGAAAGTTTCAGGGTGCAGTTCCTATGCATCAGGGGAGCAGGCCAGCCAGTCCCGCCGGTTGTGGCCATGCTGGTAAAAACAGTACCACGACCTGGATGCAGATGCTGGACCATGACTGCCTTTGTGGTTAAACTGCTGGAGCCACACCTGGCATTTGGGATCATTCCCAAAAGGCAGTTTGAATGCAGCCATCCTACTCTGAAGGCTAAGCATGTTTAGTTGCATGGAGATGGCCAGACCATGGCACCTGGCTACAGGGAAGCGTAGAAGTAGCCTCTGAGTAGGCAGTGGTGACTGATCTCTTGCTCAACCTTTGGTAACTCCTTTGGGCTGTGCAGAAGGTTAGTCCAGCGCCTGGGACCCTCTCAGAGGTGAGGACTGCAGCTGAGCAGAACTCATTCGTTGTAAAGCCTGCCCAGCAATAACATCTGCTTTCCCATACTGGCGTCAGGAAGTTGAAGACCCGAGTTCAGTTTCTACCTCTTCCTGAACTGGAGGAGATCAATATCCCCCTCCCCACCTCCAGCTGAGTTCCCTACCCACTAGGCATGTATGCCAGCAGAGACCTTCCTTGCTTCTGAAGCACAGATCACAGCAGGAGAACCAAACAAGATGGAGGTGACACCACAGCATAGTGCTTTAGAGCACTAGGTTGATGGTGTGGAGAGCAAGGAGAGCTGAAATCTGCTCCCCAGGTCCACCTTCCAGGAATGAAAACATCCATAACAGCTGTGCTCTTTTTGGGCTGGAGCTCAGGCTGCCATCATGCAGTCTCTGGGGTTAAGCAAAGTTAAAGCAACTCCTTGCATTATTGCCAGATCACAACAAATTTCTGGCAAGAGCTGACTTCTGGCTCCTTAACTCGTACACGCTGGGATGCCCATATCGATGCCTAGACTAAGTGGCCATTTTGCTTTCCAGATTACACTGAAAGTTGCACCCAAGTTCTGCCTAAAGCATTGAAGTGGATTGTCTGAATTTTACAAGGAAGTAAAAGGGAACTTTTTGTGACCTGCTCAAAAAAACCAAATGTGGAAATCATTGAGCCCAGAGAAGCCCAAATAGAACATTAAATGTCAGCCAAGCAAACAGTCCTGGAACTCACCAAACCTCGTTCTTATCCCATGCAGGTCTCTGGCTGTTTCCAACATGAATATATTTGCAGTAAAATGTTGGGCTGCTGTTATGATATGCTTTTTTTTTTTTTTTAACTTAGGTTTGGGAAAGATTTTTTGGCAGCTACTTTTACTCCATATTGTTGACATTTTGAAAAAGAGGAATGTATTATTAATTTGGGTCATTTTTATTAGTTCAGCAGCTTACTTATGAAAGACACTACTGAGACTATAAAATTGAGCTGCACAAAAGCCATTTGGGAATTGAGCTGGTAAACTAAAATAGATCCTAACAAAACAAATTGAATAATACAGAAATGGTTGTCAAAGTCAAAAGTCAGGCCTTAATATTTCATGCTGCCAAAATTACTGTACATGTTTATGCAGTTGATTCATTGAGAAATACTAGGGAAGAGTTGAAAAGACAATCACAATTAACACATTTTGAAGGTTTTTCCCCTCAAACATCAAAATACAATGAGGCAAAATATGTAGGATTCAAGTCAGACAGCAAGAACAGAGGTTAATTGCAATTTTCAATTAATATATGGGCCTGAGTCATGATAAATACTCAGAGACTTGATTATCAGATGGAAATCTTTTGATGACGATCTCCAGTGAGACAGAACAGCTATTTTTTTCCGATGAGCCTCCTGACCTACTGGGAGTGCACCAGCCCAGTTCCTCGCTGAAGGCTTTAGGGTACTTAATCACACTTCCAGTATCAGCAGAGGGAAACTCAGGGGCTGTGGCATGACAGTATCAAAACACCAGAGGCAACAGCAGTAATAACAAACGTGTTCAGTGACCGAAGCTACTCATCACACACAAATCATTGAACATCTCAAACACTTCATATAGTAAATCAACATCTTTTATAACTTTAAAAAAATATTACTTTTTCTTTGTTTTTACAGCAGAGGGTACCTGACCTCATATTTGTACCCTTCTAGTCCAGATGAACAAACCATTCATTTCCAAAAGGGTGTTGCAGAGCTAGTGAGGGCTGTAGAGGGAGAGCCGGCAGGGTGGCAAGGTAAAAACAGTACCACGTATGTCACCTCTGTGCTGCCCAATCCTGGGGTGCTCAGGGAGGACTCAGAGGACCTTTAAGCGCTCCTCAGGCCTCATGCCCAGAAGTGGCTCCAAGGGGCAATAGGGCTGCCAGGGCTTATGTGTACAGGAAAGCCTTGCCCTTGTTCTCCTCCTTTCCAGGACACCTTCCTTAAGGCAGGTCCCAGAAGAAATGTGATATGACAGCTGTCCTGATGGCCACACACCGTGTGAGGAGCTCTCTCTAATATGGGAATCTTTTCAGGATGATATAACCAGCCTCCAGCTAAATTTGATTAGGGAAAAGCCAGCCTTGGTGAGCCACGCTTGCCCAAGCCCATGTGTAGCCCTGGAAGCAGGAGCACACCAGGAAGCAGAAAAATAATGCACCAGGTTCCTTTGATGTAATTCCTCATATTTAATTTAAGAGGAATAGCGCAGATCTTCAGCCTCTCTCCCTGCATTCAGCCCCAGTAAGCATGAATCCAGTGAGCAGAGGGGATCACACTGTGCTTCTCTTACTGTCCCCTTCCCTCCTCCAGCCCTGTGCACTTCTGAACAACCGAAGGCATTGAAAAAAGTGCAAACAGAAGTTCTGATCAGTTCTGAGTTCTGTCTGTATTGGGTTTCTTTTTCAGAAATTTAAGCTCTGATACTATCAACCTACCTATTTCTGATGAAGACCTGGAAAAAACTTCTGTGAAAGATATTACATGTTTTCCACTAAGGAGGAATGTTTTCAAAACATGAGTGAAAAGAACACAGGAAAAAAAAGGCAGTCTGTCACTAAGAATGAAGTCCAAAACGAACAGGGTTTCCTATAATTCCTAGGAATTGGAATTCCGATTTAAGAATCTAGTATGAGAAAAGCTGTATCTGATGAATGGTAGAGGGAAAAGGGAGACCTGGATATGTGCAGAACAGGCCTTCATTCTAGGAGGAATTTTCAATGACACCTAGAGAATTCAGGTACATACCTAGAGAATTTGTACATACCAAAGTGTGCTTCTAAAGTTTACAGGGTATATAGAACATTTTTCCATATGTTATCACTCTTTACCTTTTGTAGAGCAATGAAAAGCTATTTCCTTTTGTTGTGAAGAGTTACACTAGGGATTGTAGGAAAATGCAGTAAATCCAGCCTCTCTCTCAGTCTTGCAGTTTGAGAAATCACTTGGGAACGGAAAAAAAACCTAATTAAAAAAATATTTTTCCAAAACATTTCAATAAAGATAGCCTATTATCCTACAAACATGTGCATAATGTGGGCAATATTTAAGGACTTTCATGCTTTCCTCTTTTAATTTTTGATCATTTATATTGACTGTGGATAGATATAAACCTTTATAGGTACCATTTACCTATCTGCCAGCTGTCTACCATGAATCTGCATTAAACACCTGTGACTTGTTTTGATTTCCCTTCATAAAGGGCACTTGGATGGCTTTTTAGAGGGCTGATAATTAAGAAGAATAGCTTCATACTTGCACCCTGGAGACTGGGAAGGTAAACAACTCAAATGTTAAGTGCCTTCCTTTCTAACGGCTTTGTCATCATGAAGGTGGTTCCCTAACTGGTTTGCAGGTGAGGAGGCTGGAACATCTTTTGTCTCTTCTGCAGTAAATGAGACTGCTCCTCTATTTGCAAGGCCATTCACTGCTATCACTCTGGAGTGTTAAATTTAGTTATAACCCTACTTTTTACAGGGCCAGGACCATTGCTCACACAAGGGAACAGAGAGACTTCCACTGACTCCAGTGGGTGCTAGATTGGTCTCCTCACAGGTCATAGTATGAAAAATTTGCTTTAGTCATTTTGGGCTGAAGTGAGAGTACAACTCAAAACCTACTGTAGTCATAACTAACTATTGGCAAAATTTACTGGATATCGGCAATGACATTTTCATTAGTTCAAAGAACACATTGTTTATGGCTTGTCACTTGCAATAATTACAAAATTACAGCATAAACATAAAAATAATTTCAACTAATTGAATTCTCAAATAGCTAATGGGTCAACTGGGAAACAGTGAGTAATAGATCATGGCCTCATGGGAAAAGGAAGGAACTCTACCACATGCTAAGTACAGGAAATAATAAAATAGAGAAAAGGGCATTTGCAGGTTAGTAGGGTTAGAAGCAAACCGTTGAAGTCGTTACAGTGGATTGTTAGTTTACATCCAACTAGGACAGGCCTTAAGCTGTGCTTTGAGGTCTTTCTGTGGGCTTAAAGAATAAGAAGGTAGTCACTTTGTGCCAGTCCTGCTGAACAAGTTGCCACACCAAGAGGTCAGGATGGAAAGAAAGACCTGTGCTCCATGGGTTTTGTAACAAGTCCAGCACCAGTCCCTTGCTGATGATGCACCATGCTACGGCCACCTTAAAACCCTTTTGTGCTATGTGTATACATTGTGGGCTGGGACTTGCCCCTATGCAAGTTTTGGTCCTTGTATTGCTTGAGCAATGGATTCTTTGTCCTGTTTCAGGAGCAATGGATTCATTCCTTCTGTTTCAGGAACTTAGGTGGTATCTTTGCTGCAAGAAGTGCATCCAGAGGAAACCTCATGAAACCTGCTGTTTTCCGCGCTGGTGTGGTGATACATTACGGTCATAGTCCACAGAAAGTCAATCCAAGAGTGTTTGTTTATGTCTATGTGGTGCTAGGATGTGGGTGGTAAATAAAACCAATTTAGAAGACAGGGGAGTAAGAAAAAGGAAACAAAATTATTATTGACTGAAAACCGAGCTGTGGTTGTGTAGTGTGGAGCAGATGAATCAAGGTTAAGGGACAATGGAGACAACATGATGGCAAACACTTGAGAAATTGCAGCAATGTAAAGTCAAGGATGGTATTAGGATAGGGAAAGTTTTGAGGAATATTCCCTAGAAGAGTTGGTGAGAATCTCATTATCTGAGTCAGAAAAACTACGGAGAACAAAGAGCTTCAAAATATTTCTGAGGGAAAATGCTGTCCAGATGGAAAGATGTACCTGGAGACATGATTTTTTTTTTTTCCTTTTCTAGATATGGCAACTATAACCTTCACAGCTGCAGAGAAACATATGGCACATCAAGTTCTTGTCTGTTGGAAATGAAGTGATGTAAGTTATAATGAAAGGATATCAAGGATAATTTCGACAATGATATGTTTAGGACTTGATTAAATAACTTATGTACAAAACCCAGTGAAGACTGATTAGAAAGGAACCTGCAATCATGCATTAGATAAAAAAGGTTTATTCACATGGCTTTCAATCCACATGTGCTGATCTACTGCAAATATAACCACAGGTGTGATTAGGACTGGTGGCCTATAAGTTGTTTTTTCAGACTGCTAAAGCAATTGATTACAACTGAAATAGAAAGAAAACTTCAAATGAAGCTGTGGAAGATGTCACTTGGCCAGTACACATAAAGGAATTTGTTAAGCTGTAAACAAGTGTACCACTCCAGTTGCACAGTCATCTCGTCTGGTCCGAATTCATTTAGAATCACAGAAAACAATAGAGAATTAGGGTTTGCACCATGGTACGCTACATGTTAAGGAATTATTAATTTCAAAGATCCATGAAAGAAGGTGAGGTGTCCATAAAAGGTTGTATCTGCAGGATCAGGACCAGAAAGTCATGCCTTTCTAATCTTTCACTTTTTGCACACCACTCTGGCATCTCATGAGCAACACTGAATTTCTAACCACCTTGTAGCTATCCTTGTCCACTTACTGGGTAGGACAGTGGCTGGGATTTGGAAAGTTTTGCATCAGTTCCAGGTTCTGCCCAACATTTTGTGTCAATCATTTATATGAATTAAGACAGTAACGTAACAACTCAGTACCATAGTTTCCATCTGTACCCTGGGCAGCACAACACATCCCAAGCAGACACAGTTCAAGACCGAGCCCTCCATTTCAGTGTCCATACGTGAGTGTCTGCAGGCATATGCAGCTCAGTTCAGGTGACCAGAGGAGGTGCCTGGAGCCTTTTGAAATACTCTAGGGCACCTGAAACACCCACGTGAGCTTCACAGGTATGACACAGAAAATGTAGAGGGCCTGTGGGGTGTCCTAGGACGTCTCAAATGCCTCTAGACATGTTTAAAGGCCTGAACCGCAGCCTGGATCTGTGTTACTGTAATGAAATTTGGAAGCACACACACACAGCTACACGCCAGCTCCTCGATTTAGGTATCTTGAACAATAACCTGCCCAGCTTTTCACACTTCTCTATCCCTTTGCAAAAGACAAAAGCATTCAATCTTACACATTTACATGAACCACCCACCATGCTGCTTCTCCTGTGCCTGTCACTATGGTACTGACCTCCTTGCTTGGACACTCTCCTTTGAGCGATCCCCCGAAGCGTTGGGACAGTCTGGAGCACACAGCCTCTTCTGTCAGAAATATTAAGTAACCCTTGATGGGTGAGCCCACACAGCATAACCTGATAGAGAAAATCCTCTTCTTCAGAGGGAGAGAAATAGTTGCACAGGGAGGAAGCAAATATCTGGAATGTTGAGGTTTGGGCTGGTTCCAGGCCTGGATAAAAGTTTGGACTATTTCCTAGCATGGCCGGCCAGGTTTACACAGCGCTTGCCACTTGCCTCAGGGAAGCTGATATTAGATCCCTGCTAACAGAGGGCACCTTAAATTTAATTCAGCTTTATTATTTACTAGTAGGAGCATAAGTGATATTTATCTAAGAAAGAAGCGGGAAGAGATGAGTACAGAGGACAATTTACATCTTAGCCATCATATTACTGTAGAATTCTAAATGGCAAAAATTAATAGTGATTCTAATGTGCTTTCCCTGACAAGAGAGATGCAAAATCAGTTTATCTGAAGAAATATACAGGACAGACAAGAAAATATATTCAGGGCAAGTCCCAGGAGATACCTAATTACACCTGGAATTAAAAACGGATATTGCAGGCTGCATGGCAAATTACTGAGACAGTTACAGTGTGATGAGGTCTCCCAAAAAGTATTTTCTTAATTATGCTGGAAAAATGTGTTTAAATCATCAGCATACTAACATGTCTGGTGCATATTGGGAATACTTATTTGACTTTCCATGGTGAACACACATAGCCAGTTAATCTGTTATTCCTAAAGATGCTTATATCCAAAATCCAGCCCTACTCCCTTCCAAGGGATGAGGGAAGGCTCTGGTACTCTGTTCCATTTATGTGGCACTCTGGAAAGAGTACAGAGCCAAACATTTCATTCAAAAGCTCTAAAAAGACAGGCTTTTTGGTGTTTACTGTAATCATTCCTTATTAGCTTGAAATAGGGTTATGGAAGCACTGGACAAAGGAAATACTTTGTGTGGGATGAAGTCACAAGATAAAATTAACCAAGGTAAATACTTTGTTTCCCTGGTTTCTTATGTTCTTAAATTTGTAAGGAACTTGGAAAAGAATGGGATATGCAATGTGGGAAAAAAATCCATCATCATTCTGTAGAAACATATGAGGGACAGTAAAAAGGGGCTGCTCCTTCTACGGGGGATTTAAAGATTTTTTTTTTTTCTCACCCAATTAGCTTTTTTGTGTTTCACTTAGCAAAAATGTTAAAAAGAACTGAGCATCTTTCTGTGTTATGCATTTACACAGGCAAAATACCCTGGAGAAATGAAGACAAATTGTCAAAATCATATCAGGTAAGAGTGAAAGGTTTCACTGTTTTGTAACTGATTTTGACTTATTGATTGTAAATGCAAAACTTTCTAAAACAGCTTAAGCTGCAGGTGATACAATAGCTCTTCCTTTGGTGAAAGCAGAAAAACTGCTCAAAGCCTTTTGATATGGAGGTGGCACAGATTAGTCAGGGTTCTGTCTCATGTTCAGCATCATGCTCTGACTGAACTTTCCAAAAACCACATTTTTATTACCTAAAAACTGACTTTATGGACTGAGTTCTTTCTAAGAAGCCCAGGAGGGTAAGTGTCCTCACTGAATTTCATTGCGCAGTCAAGTGTCTGTGCGTGTCAGTGTGCTCCAAGTGCAGAACTAGTGCCCATCATCTCATGTTTTGTTTGGCTTTCCTTGTGCAACATTAAAGACTTCTATGTAAATCTGAAAGCTGTCTCAGATCGCTGTTGGTTCTTTTATGAATCCAGTGGAAACGGGTGTTCATAGGGGAGACAGGCAGGGGAGATGAGGAGTGGGTGTCGCCCTCTATGTCAAGGACCAGCTGGAGCACATGGAGCTCTGCCGGGGGATGGATGAGGATGGGTCAAGATTAAAGGGAGGGCAGGGACAGGTGATGTTACAGTGGGGGTCTGCTACAGGCCACCTGACCAGGAAGACAGAGTGAATGAGGCCCTCTATAGACAGATAGGAGCGGCCTCACATTCACAAGCCCTGGTCCTCATGGGGGACTTCAACCACCCTGATACCTGTTGGAAGGACAACACAGCAGGCCATAAGCAATGCAGGAGGTTCCTGGAATGTGTCGGCGATAACTTCCTTCTCCTAGTCATAGAGGAGCCAATGAGGAGAGGTGTCATGCTGGACCTTGTTCTCACCAACAAGCAGGGGCTGGTGGGGAATGTCACACTCAAGGGCAGCCTTGGCTGCAGTGATCATGAGATGGTGGAGTTTGAGATCCTTAGGGCAGCAAGGAGGGCGCGCAGTAAGCTTGCTAAGCTGGACTTCAGGAGACCAGACTTTGGCCTCTTCAGGGACCTGCTTGATGGAATACAGTGGGATAAAGCCCTG
Source organism: Burhinus bistriatus (assembly GCA_013397275.1). Classification (NCBI taxonomy): domain Eukaryota; kingdom Metazoa; phylum Chordata; class Aves; order Charadriiformes; family Burhinidae; genus Burhinus; species Burhinus bistriatus. The sequence goes on along the minus strand of VYXH01007036.1, from coordinate 263,237 downwards.
GAAGGAAGAGGGGCCCGAGAAAGCTGGATAATATTCAAGGATCACCTCTACCAAGCTTAGGACCTATGCATCCCAACAAAGAGGAAGTCAGGCAAAAATGCCAGGAGGCCTGCATGGATTAACAAGGAGCTCCTGGACAATCTCAAACAGAAAAGGGAAGTCTACAGAGGGTGGAAGCAAGGACAGGTAGCCTGGGAGGAATACAGAGAAATTGTCAGGGCAGCCAGGGATCAGGTTAGGAAAGCTAAAGCCCAGATAGAGTCAAATCTGGCCAGAGGCATCAGGGGCAACAAGAAAGCCTTCTATAAGTATGTCAGTGATAAAAAGAAGACTAGCGAAAATGTGGACCAGCTCAGGAAGGAAATGGGAGACCTGGTCACCCAGGACATAGAGAAGGTGGAGGTACTCAACAATCTTTTTGCCTCAGTCTTCACTGGTAAAGGCTCTAACCACACCACTCAAATTGCAGAAGGTAAAGGCAGGGACTGGGAGAATGAGGAACCACCCACTGTAGGAGAAGACCAGGTCTGAGACCAGCAGAGGAACCTGAAGCTGCACATGTCCATGAGACCTCATGAGATTCATCCACGGGTCCTGAGAGAACTAGTGAATGAAGTTGCCAAGCCACTATCCACCATATTTGAGAAGTTGTGGCAGACTGGTGAAGCTCCCACTGACTGGAAAAGGGGAAACATAACCCCCATTTTTAAAAAGGGTAAAATAGAAAACCTGGGGAACTACAGATCGGTCAGTCTCACCTCTGTGCACAGCAAGATCATGGAGCAGATCCTCTTGGAAACTCTGCTAAGGCACATGGAAAACAAGAAGGTGATTTGTGACAGCCAACATGGCTTCACTAAGGGCAAATCACACCTGATGAATTTGGTGGCCTTCTGTGAGGTTACAGCTTTGGTGGATAAGGGGAGAGCAACAGATGTAATCTACCTGGAATTGTGCAAGGCATTTGACACTGTCCCACATGACATCTTGGTCTCTAAATTGGAGAGACATGGATTTGGTGGATGGACCACTTGGTGGATAAGGAACTGGCTGGACAGTTGCACTCAAAAAGTTGCAGTCAACAGGTCGATGACTAAGTGGCAAGCAGTGATGAGTGGTGTTTCTCAAGGGTCAGTACTGGGACCGGTACTATTTAACATCTTTGTTGGTGACATGGATGTTGGGATGCACCCTCAGCAAGTTTGCCAACGGCACCAAGCTGTGTGGAGCGGTCAACACGCTGGAGGGAAGGGATGCCATCCAGAGGGACCTGGACAGACTTGAGAGGTGGGCCTGTGTGAACCTTGTTAAGTTCAACAAGGCCAAGTGCAAGGTCCTGCACATGTGTCGGGGCAGTCCTATGCACAAATACAGGCTGAGTGGAGAATGGATCAAGAGCAGCCCTGCGGAGAGGGACTTGGGGGTAGTGGGGGATGAGAAGCTCAACGGGAGCTGGCAATGTGCGCTTGCAGCCCAGAAGGCCAACCCCTGGGCTGCACAGNCTGGATGGGACTTTGAGCAACCAGGTCTAGTGGGAGGTGTCCTTGCCCACGGCAGGGGGTTTGGAACTAGATGATCTTTAAGGTCCCTTCCAACCTAAACCATTCTATGGTTCTATGAATCAAAATCAAAAAGACTTCCCTTCTGCTGATGACTGATCAGTTACCAATTTGGTCCAGTGCAAAGCTAATATCAACTCTGTTGGAGCTCAAACCCTGCTGACTTTGCAGTGGTGTGGATTAGGGAGCACTCAGGAAATCAGGTTGTGCAGCTCCAAGATGGTCACACTGCCTGGAGGATGGACACTCATTGAACTGTTACATCTCATAAAAACGTAACTTCACCTTAAAATCTGCTAGGCAGGAAAAAGAGTTCTTGGTTGCTGCTAATGTTTTGCATTACATAAGGAATAACAGGCGTTTTGTAAGATCTATGGCACTGAAAACCTGACATCTGTGTTAAATTACAGTTCAGAATCTTGCTGATCAGTCTAGTGTAGTTGACAGCATTGCTTCTCCCAGTGGATAGACTTGCTCAGGCAAGTGTTTTCCTCCTCACCCTCCAAAACCCCAAAACCTCACTTGGCTGCATCCAAACCATCCACTTGGTCAGGGAACCTGCTAACAGTGTGCCTGGTGTGGGGTCCATGGCTGAACACAGGACTCCAGTTGGATTAGGAGCAGAGACTTTGGTGCTTAGGCTGGAATTAAGTGTCCTTCTGATTAATGCATAAGCGATCCTTCCAGTGTCCTTGTGCGAGCTGCCCAGGACTGCTGCTGCATGGGGATAAAGGGGATGATGCATCTGCCCGTGCACCCTGTCAGGCAGGAGGAGGAAGAGCATCAGAGAACAAGAGAAATGGTTTGTTCATGATGATGCCACCACCCCAGGTTGCTCCCTGAAGCTGCCAAGACTGGCGCACGTGTTGAGAAAAGCTTCTTTCTTCATCTTAGGAAATTTGTATCATTTGCCAATAATCAGGTTCAGTTGAGAATTTCCCTGCAGGTTTTGAGAACACCATTTTCCACTGGGTGATGGGCAATTTAGGATTTTCCTGTTAATCCTTCTGTACAGAAATAGCCAGGCCCGACGGAGAGGCCTGCCTAGTTAAACCTCATTGATTTCCATAGATCAGGAGGGATTGCTATAGGATATTTAAGGATAAAAGTGAAAGTTCACCAAAAAACTTACAAGACAGCAGTGATTTTTCTTTCTGGTTTTCTTCTCAGTTACGAAAAGAGAAGCCCACAAGAAAGCATTAAAATTCTCAAGGACCAAAGCCAGCTTGTGTGAGAGGATAACAGACTTCTCCATCTAAGTTACTCTGCACTGGAGAGCTTTTTGAGTTGTGTATTGTCTAGTTTGTTAGTGAAGGTTCCTGAAGCAACCTGTACTGTTTCCAACCAGTGATGGAATAACGCAGCTTCCCCTCATTCCTTCTTAGGACAAGTTTCATTCTTGTGTTGGTGCATGAATCTATCACACAGTTCAACTCCTTCCCTCCTTTCTACAGGTCTCAGTTAATATTTCTGTCCCACATCATAATTAACATATCTGGCTTCAGGCAGCTTGTTCTTTTTTTCAGCCACCTGAAAGCTCAGTGGTGTAACACTTAGACACAGTGTATTGAGAAAAATTGCAATAAAAGGGTATATAATATTTCATTGGCCATGAACATTTGAAAAAAATGAACATAACATTAAAAACATAAGATAATGAAAGTGTCATTGTTGTGGAAACACCATTCATTCCATTAAACTTAGAAGAACTTGATGGCAGTAGATCACAGCTTGTTCTACCTGAGAGCAAGGAAGATGCTCTAAAAATTGTAGGTCAGCAATAAAACTCCTTGGGCAGTGCAGTTAAAATGTGTAATACATCATGAAACTGCATATAGAGCCACAGTCTCATGTTCGGAAAAGACGAATCTTTTTTATTGCTATTTACTGTGCTAGCAGAGAAAACTTGGTTTGCCCTCTACTATATAGAGCAGGTCCCACATCCAGCCTATATACGCAGAAGATATCCTGTACTCGCATTGATATATGACAGTGAGTAGATTTTTTTTCCTCATTTCCCCATTATCATTTTTTACTGTAACTTTTAGAGTATTTGCCTTCTGTTTGGGGACTCATTTCATTTTAATGAGGTAGTGCAGTGACAAAGAGCCTGAGACGAGCAGCTCATGGGACAGGTCATTAACCCTGTCTTGTTGGTAACCTTTTCTCATGTCACCTTCTGGCTGTAATTTACTCTTTAACCTGAAAATAGTTCTGAGAGAGTGAACACGACACTAAGGTCTACCAAAACTAATAGCTCACTTGGGCACATCGCAGCCACCAATTGACACTTGGTACATCTTTGCTGGCAGTGTCTCATCTGCCTCTGGTCACATCATCTCTCTGATGAAGATGCCTCTCCCCAAAAGCCTAGGCTGAGACATTGGGAAAGAAAGCTGCAATGAGGACATTGCCCAATGGAAGGACAAATCATAGCATTTTGTGTTCTAGTTTAGCAATGGCAGACAAATTCATTTGAAAGGCTTGTGTCATTTTGTCTGAGCGCTTGTGCAATTTCCAGAGATTCTCCACTAAGACTTTTGCATCTGAGATTTCAGCACAAAGTTATTTTTTCAGCATGAACCCTTGTTACAAAAACAGGAGTTGGGGATTACAGGAGTTGATTTACAGTCAGAGGATATGAAAATTATTGCAAGATAAGTGGAAAGGGCTGGACGTGGAAAAGAAAGCAGCTGTATGGTTTCCTGATCTGATAAGGGCTGCTAGAGGAATAGCAATGTGGATGATGTGCCCATACAAGGGAACTTGGTTCCTGAGTCAGAGTAGATATGGCAAGAAATTGTACGGTCTGTAATAAGAAGCTATGGAAATATGATTGAAGAGTTTGGCTAGAGGAAGAGACAAAAAAAGGTTGATTTGTCATGGGCAAAAGTTAACCTGGATTTGCTGTGGCAATTTAGCAGCTGCAAAGTGTCAGTGACTGTTTAGAAAATGATTTTGATAAAATCTTCAATTATGGTTTCAGGATGATTCAAAGAGAGGAATTATTAACCATCTCTTGAACTCTGCAGGATCTTTTTCTACCTTTGCCAGGTCCTGCTCTTACTCAACATCAGGGGACATCTTGGAGATGGGTGTTTGATTTGTAGAAGAGACAGCAATAAGAATACTAGGGAGAGGCAAAGTCAGATTAAATGAGTTTCTATTTTTGACTCTGCTGTTGACATTGACAATTTGACAGTTCCTTTAATCTGTCTTTTCTGTGTCATGCATAGGTAGAACTGGAAAAGTAGAGCTTTTCTCAGGAATACTTTCCCTATGAAATTATATTTTTTCCCATGAGCAAAAGATGAAAATATGAAAAAGGGCTTTTTCTTTTCCCACGCTCACAAGCTTTCACTCTCTTCCAGCTTTTGTAGAGATGAGAAATAGTAAGAGAGTGTGAAGAAGAGAATGAGAAAAATATATTTCATTTTTAAAAGTAACACCTTCCCTTTAACATGCTTGACAGTGATTTCCAAACACAACACTTTCTCTTGAGAAGTAGCACTTCTAATCCTTTCCTACCATTTCACGGCTGGTAAGGCTACAAATGAAACCTGCGTGGAGAGTGCACACACCTCTCAATTCTGCAACAAATACGTTGGCAAAAATCTTCCTGAAGCTTTTCCTTTCATTTTTTTTTTTCCTTTACATGTTTATAAGCTATCCCTCTGTCTGACAAATAGCTTCTCCTTTAAAACAGGGGTTTGGTCTAGTTAGTTATACTTGCAGATGAAAAATACGTTGGAAAAATGTTGTTTGTCTCCCATCGTGGGTGTGATAATGTTCCCTGAGGACTCCTACAAGAGACTTATTGCTTATAAACAATTCCTCCACCCTGCAGGAGAAGAACTCACCTCAGAAGCCCAATAGCCACAGGAATGGAGTCAAATTATTGAACCAATAGAAAGCACTGAAGAGCAAAAGCTAAGCCTCAGGGTAAAATACAGGATTTCATACATGGGCCCCTGGTGCATCGTAGATGCAATTTAGGTGCCAGCGTTCAGGAGAGCACTCTAGCTCCAAGTCCAAAGACTGATTAGATCACAAGAAGCTTTTTTTTTTTTTTTTAAAAAAATTCCTTTAAGCAAATAAAATTCTCCAGCTGGGTTTGCCCAAAGGTGCTTCTGCCTTGTCTGGCCTGGTTGTACAGACATGTATCGCCTGCCTAAAATGGTGTGTGGTCCCCAGACAGAGCTTTTCCATGCCTACATTGCCAAAGGCCTGTGCTGGGCCATGCATGGTGTTCCTATATATAACCACAGGACCACGATCTACTCTGACGTTGGCAGGTGGTATCAACCACCTGATTTTGGCCCTACCACCTTGCTGGGTGGCTGAGAAGCAGGGTAAACCCTACTGCTTTGGGGTGCCAGTACCTGGCCATTATCCCTCCAGCTGGAGTAATGCTTCTCATTGAAATAAAAAGTGCATCCCATCCCTGTGAAGCTGGGATTGTGCGTGATGTGTGTGGATGTGTGAACACGTGGGCTGACCTGTGCCTGCATCTGGACACGCCAGGAGTACCTGTGGCCTTCCTGAATCCTATAGCCCTCTCCTAGCCAAGGTAATAACGCATGCCTACCTGTGTGTCTGCGTCTAATGGAAGTTACCTTATTGAAGCTTCCGTATTAAAGCTAACATATCATGATCGAATATGTGAAGATATTACCTGGAAATGCTGCTTTAAACTTCCTACACCATATATTGATAGAGCACTTTGGCTGCAGCAAAGTAGCTTGGCTAAATAAATATGTTAGAAAAATGCCTCCTTCTGCCTATGCAGATAACGCAGAGCTGGAAAGTTAGTATCTTTCTTCTAGACTGGGTTTTACATAATCGTTTCAATATTCCATTTTAATATGCCCAGGTATCTGTGGATGAATCTTGATTGTTCTCAAGTGAAATATTGTGAATCAAATCATGATGACAGAACCTTGACTATTTAATTAATGTGTTACCATGTATCTGTAATGCTTGATTCCTGCAAATGAAAAAATTAACAACTTCATTTAACTATGTTGTTCTCAGTGGAAAAGAGCACACTTAAATGCTCCACAGTGTTATTTACACCTGCTTAATTACTTGTATTTACAAATTGTCTAAATTACTTTGCCATAGAGGAAGATGGGGACTACAGACCACGAATGAAATGAAAACTTCAGACTTCAAATGCCAGTTTGGTATGCTGTCTTTGTCAGAGGTGATTTGGAGTCTGTTCGTATGAGTAATAATCCATGGTTATTTATACATCTTCCTGTCTTGTACCCACAGACACCTCAGTTTAGATCAAAATTATAATTTTATGCCATGTCAGTAGAGCAAGAGGCAGTGTTGTTACTATTATGTTTTGGGGGAGTGAGCTAACGGCATTGGAAATATGAGTTCTCTGTTATCTTTGGACTTACCATGTGTCCTATGGTAAAATCATTCTTACCCATCCATTTCCAAACCCAATGTTGAGACGTGTAACCTGATCTCCTTGTCAGGGCAAGTGCTCTTACTTAAATAAGGGCTTAACCTGAATGTATTCTGGATGTGGATTTTGAGTTCCTGAGTGACTCCTGCCCTCATAAAGGGCCAAATCCAGCTGTAGGTGTATGTTGTTGAACACCGTGCTGGGCTCAAAACTTCACAGCTAGGTTTGTGACCTGGTGGCTCTGTCAGGCAGCCCTGATCCCCTTTCTGTACAAAGTACCAGGATTAAGTCCTATTTATTGCCTATGGAAATCAGGACTCACAGACTCATAGCCTTTGAGAGCCATTAAGTTTCTATTTGGTTTAGAGAGGGCAGCAGTTTTAGGTGGGGTGCTTCGCATAACTCACACTTGAAGTTCATGGCATGTTTTATAAAAAGCTGAATTCACCAGTGACAGTGGGGAGGAGGCCTAGAACCTGATAAATTATTTCAGTGGGAAAAATGAAAAGCATGAAAACTATTGAATGGATTTTTTCATGCGATATACTGGCTTTGGAACTGGCTTAGAGGAATATAAGGGATTGACCAAATACAATGCAGGCTAAAAATAAAACATCGATGTATATACATAGAAAGTAAAAGTATACTAATAAATCTCTACACAATTTGTTATTAATTGTCCCATTAAGTACCCCAAATCATCTGCTTCCTTCTTGTTTCTTTTGGTAATTCTCAACTGTTTCTTAATACCCCATTTGTAAAAGAGTGAAGAACGGTGAACAAACATGGTTCAATTACCTTGATGACAACCAGAGAGGTTCTTTAAAGAAGAATATCTGTCCTTTTATGCCTTCTCCTTAGAAATTATGTATTAAAAAGTACAGCTCTTCTTCATGGTTCATTAGGAGCAATTATATTCTGTAAATGTATTCCAAGACAAAATTGAAGTTCACATATATTTTAAAAATTTTATTGAGTCCTAGATGAGAATACCGTTTTATCGATTGAAATCCTCACAGACATGGAAATCAATTTATTATTCTCATTAAAAGAGCAAATGATTTTCTAAAATTATTTTCCATTTATCAAAACAGAATGTATATAAATGTGATGAAATCACATAAAAAATGAAATGTAGAAGTCACAAAAAAAATCCTGTGCTTTATTAGATTTTTCTTAGGAATTCACAGGTGCATTTGACACAGGCTGCAGAGCATTGCCTTTTTTTCCACTCTGGTGAACAATCACAACTATAACATCTTTTGTGCAAACTGAAAAAATTAGTAGAACAACCAACTCTGAGATGAATAAGTGAAATTTCTTCAGAGAAAACAAACATGAAAAGCACAACTTTATTCTCTGAAAATAGATAACCAACAGATGACAACCTTATAAAATGGTGAAGATGACTAAATCTGGTGTATTAGCCTACAGTCTCCACTGCTGGAGTTGCTTCCTCCTGCACTGTACTCTTCCATCCAGGACTGTTTTCTGCAGGAGGCAGAAAATTCTTTGTTCATTGCAAATTTCTGGGTGCATGTTAAACAGTTAATACCAATGTTAGTAATACTTAGAGGTCATGTAAGACGATGAAGCTTTCAGAGCCTTTTCCATCCCTTCATTCATCTTTATAACAACTCTTACAGCAGTCAGGAAAGTGTTACTATCTTTATTTTTCGGCCAGGAAAATGAGGAAGCAAGGTATTGAGGTGTAAGTGCAGATAATCCTGGGGGAGAGAGGAGGTGTCAGTCTAGTGGGACAGCCCTGTCATCCCTCTGAGCAGCCTTGGTACCCAGCATGAAGCTGCCCTGGTCAGGGTGCACTCAAAACTCAGACGGTTTTGGCAGCTGGTGTCAGCCGTGCAGAGCCAAATCTCCATGGACATCTCTATCGATTCTTCTTCCTCTCTCTTATCTAGATCCTATCTAGATCATCTCTATATACAATGCTATTTTGGATTTAACTTGTAAGCAGAGTATCATGTTCCAAAAAATAACAACAAAGCTCTCTTACTCTAAGATGAAGGAATCTGTTGTACCTGTGTAATTTTGCTCTGGTTTTATTCCAAGTTTCTTCCTTGTATAAACAAACTCGTAGGTACTTGTGAAAGGCATGTGCCATAAGGCTTAGGACCTGAGTGCTGGGGCTTCTCCTTTTTTGTTTCTTTCCCACTGGAGCTTTCCTATTTTGTATAAAGCAATTAAAATTTGCTGGGCTAGCAAGGGATACTGCTCAGGAATAAGAGACTGACTTGATACCTACGTGGTACGTCGGGGTTGTACAAAGCACAGCGTCAGCTCTTGGTCCCCAAACAAACAAAGCAGCACTTTCAGAACTGCTACAATTTGTGCTGGGGAAGTAACTCAGAACAAAGGCAGGTCAAAAGCAGAGAAACCTGCCTTGAAGTAGCCCATAGTGAAGTGGTTGAAGCAGGGATATGGGTTTGAACCTGGATCTTCTACAAGCCTGATGACTGTCTTCACCCACAGGACTGCTGACGGCTTTTGGGTTTTGTTTTGAGGTTGTTTTTTTTTTAATCTTATGAGAAGCTCTAGGCTGAATCCAAGAAATGGTCCTGATGAAAGTTTTGTCTTTTTATTGACCTGTTTATCCCAACAATTCTGGCAAAGTGGCAATTCACAACAAAAAATGTTGCATCAAAAAGCCTCAGGTCAGCTCAACTTTAAACCCCCACACTGAGGTTGATGGCATTTGGGTTAGGATGCCCTACAGTAGGTGATTTTGCTCCCATTATTCCAGTTAATTGCACGATGCTTTTAAAATATTACAGCCCAGAAAAAAAATCACAAGTTAAGTGTGCTTTATCACAGGATCCAGAAACTACCTGTTTTCAAATGGAAGTATTTTTAGGCCCCCATTTAGATAACAGGTCACTGTGCTTGGCAGAGCAGGGAGCACCCACCAAAGGCAGACCTTAACAAGCAAAGTCACAGCAGAGGAGGTGATCGATGGCTGGAAAGAGAAGGGGGCATAAAATGGTCTGATTTCATCTCCAAGACAGGTACGGTCTCTGCCCAGTTTCAGTGAGATTTTTTACTGACAAGCCCCTCAAACTAATAAGCCTGGGAGGATTCCATCTAAACATGAGGAGGAACTTCTTTCCTTTGAGGGTGGCAGAGCACTGGAACAGGCTGCCCAGAGAGGTGGTGGAGTCTCTGACTCTGGAGACATTCCAAACCCGCCCGGATGCCATCCTGTGCAACCTGCTCCAGGTGTCCCTGCTGTGGCAGGAGGGTTGGACTAGAGGATCTCCAGAGGTCCCTTCCAACCCTTGTGATTCTGTGATTCTGTGATCAAAATAAGGTTAAAAGGTTATAAACAATAGGTGTCCTACCCTGGCATACAAGGTAATCTCTGCAGACAGAGCACCCCTTGGGGGGTTTTGTGTTCAAGAAAGTACACACATGGTAAAAGCAAGATGCAGCCTGGCAACACTAAGAACAAGCCTGTTGCTGCTTCAGAAAGTCACGTTAAAAAAAAACAGCAGCAGAATAAACTGCTACTGGTGCGGAAAACAATTGTGAAATTACAGGATATTAGAGCCTCACCTCTGCCTCCAAGCATGCTTTGGTGCTTGTGCTTCACCATTTTCTCACTGAAAACAAAACTGTGATCTATAATGGTGCTCTGAGAAGGATTAGAGGAGACAGATTATCACCAACCCATTTACTTCTCCCAGCCATTAGCAGGAGGGGAGACCCTGGAGATAGCTCTGTTTTGAGAAATATGTTGGATTTCCAGCAGCAGCAGATGAACTGCATGAACGACTGAAATAGTTGGTGTTTTTTCTTACATATAGGGAGACCCTGGTGTTTGGAAATTAGCTAAAATAATTTCAAATTCTGTACAGAGGCGGTGAGGGAATGAAAAACATTTCTGATAAACATATGGAAATCCTACAATGTATCTCATGTGTGGCTGAACTCTCTTTGAGTTTCTTTAATTTTCCAGTAGGAACGCTGTCTTTGTAGTAGTATATTTAGTATGTGTATTAAGGTTTAGTATGAATGAAATTTTCTTGAAAACCAAATAAAATAGTTTGTGGAAAGAACTAAAGTGGTGTATTGTCCATCTAGGGATGCTGGGCTGGAGGTTTGTACAAATAGAAGATGACAAGTAGTGGACCATGTCCCACGTTGGGAGGAACATAGGGAAAGCCATTCATTTCGTTATCCTAATCATTAAGAATTGCGAGTTGAGGACAAGAAAATATAAATTTGATCTGTGGATTTTCTTTGTACACAATAATATGGGAAAAGCTGCATCTAAGCAAACTATTTTCCCTCCTTGCCTGCTTCCTACAGAAACACTCTAATTAACAAAAGTGGACATCCCCATGCGTCAACTTCACAGTATATTTTTTCCTGACAAAGTGAGTTTCTTCATGTAATTAATTAAAATTCTTTTCTGCTATACAAACAAGGGCATTAGCTGTGTTTAAAAACAGTAGTTTAATTATATACTTTAAAAGTGCTAATTTGTATTTGGGTATCAAACCTTGCTGCTAGATGCGGTGTAATTACTCACATATATCAAAATCTTCCTGGGAGCACTTCTTCAAGGCCAGGTCTGATGGTCTTTTCTCCCTCCAATTGCTGGCTGATTAGCTTTACTGTTCCTTGACAGAGGAATGCTCCTAACTGATCTTCCATTATTATCTTATATCAGGACCTTATTTCTTCTGAAATTTATTGCTGGAAGTTCATATCACTTGGAATAGACATTCTTGATGCTCCCCCTTTGAGACTGCACAGGAAATGCATGTATGGAGCGGGTTTTTTTCTCCATAGACCATATGATTTGGCAGCCAGGCTGCCAGTGTGTACCCAGTGGCGCACAGCGCCTGCTCAGGTCTATTTTGTCCTTGTTTTGCCCTGAAATGTATGAGATTTTCTCCTTTTGCAATTCTTTAAAGGGAAGTCCTGCTATTTCCCCTCCCATGCTCCAGCTCTTACTAAGCAGGTGGTGTCATGGATTTGAAGGGAAGGGAAGGGAAGGGAAGGGAAGGGAAGGGAAG
>VYXH01007036.1:226784-247439 GCA_013397275.1 Burhinus bistriatus | reverse complement strand
CCTGTTGGAGCGAGTTCAGAGGAGGGCCGCAAAAATGGTCAGAGGGCTGGAAGACCTCTCCTATGGAGAAAGGCTGAGGGAGTTGTTTAGCCTGGAGAAGAGAAGTTTCTAGGGACACCTTATTGCAGCCTTACAGTACTTAAAGGGGGCTTATAGGAATGATGGAGAGAGAATTTTTACCAGGCCCTGTAACGATAAGGCGAGAGGTAACTCTTTTAACCTGGAAAAGGGTAGATTTCGACTAGGTATCAGGAAGAAATTGTTTACAATGAAGGTGGTAAGGCACAGGAACAGGCTGCCCAGGGAAGCTGTGGGTTCCCCATCATTGGAAGTGTTCAAGGTCAGGTTGGATGGGGCTTTGAGCAACCCAGTCTAGTGAAAGATGTCCCTGCGATGGCAGGGGAGTTGGACTAGATGATCTTTGAAGGTCCCTTCCAACCCAGACCCTTCTGTGATTCTGTGAAAAGCTGTCTGATAGAAGACACAGCTTGAAATAGTAGTAGTATATTATGATTTGATTCCTCCTTTTTTTAAATCATTCTGTTGATAGATTTTTACGTGCCCTTTGATTTGCTGTGCTGTTAAATTTCCTGTTTCCAAAGCTAACTGATTTCTCTAGTTACAGCTCTATAAAACAAACAAGAGGAATTTTTCCTCCTCTGCATGCTATTATAAAAGCTGTTTTTGTCTCAGGGAAGCTTCCAATGCCTTCTTCTGTATTGTAATAATCACAATTATAGAGCAGTGACATTTGCATGAAGCAGAAATTGCATCAGGAATATCTACCTATTCACCCCACCCATTGAAAAGGTGAAATGAAACAAGACTGAGTGGTTCTCCTGATTTGAAGTAATAACACAGTTAAAATGACTAGCAATTGTTATGGTGCAATTGAGAACAGGCGGGCAATATATGCAGGTCTCCTGTGCCAAAAGGGCTGGATGTACTTACCCATGTCTAGGTCCAGGTAAGTCACTGGGACACAGCGGAGATGGATTTGGCATGGAGACTGCCAGAGGGACCTCCATCTTCACACCTCCTGCCATCCTGGAGGGAAGCAACACCACCTCAGACTTTCTAAACTCTTGTCCATGTGTGCAGTAATTCTGTGTGTCTCTAGACACTCTCAGGTCCTCCATATTCTGGTGCTGGTGGTTCAACACATGCTCTCAGCTGTGGTAAGGATCAGTTCCACAATCAGCTCACAGCTTACTCTATTAGACACCAGTACACAGGTATGCAAACACTGTACTAATAACTCTATTAAGAGCACTTTTATAAAAATGCACCTCTAGTAATGTCCTGGTTTGAGGTAAAACAGGACCAATTTTGATCCAGTAGCTACTTTTTAGCTAGGCCTCTTCTAACTGCTGAAATTAACAGCATGTTGTGCAGAAACTGTTCGCTCTCAGAGTGATAAGACCCATGTTTATAGTTGATGCCAAGGAATGGGGTGCAGAGAAGCTCCTGCTTATCCTTATTGCTATAACAACCAAGGGCAGCCAACTTTGTTATTTGCCCTGTTGGAGGGTTGGAAGTGGAAAAGTGTAGAGGGGTCACACCTGCAGGGAGGAGCGGACCCAAAACTGACCAACAGGGTATTCCATCCCATCTGCCTCATGCTCACTCTAAAAACTGAGGGATCAAAGGGTCAGCCTCTTTCTTCAGTGGCTGGCATCCGGGGAGGACTCTCTGTGTTCATCTGCCTTTGATCCCAATCCTGAATTCAGATCCAGAATCCAGTTCCCGTCCATCACTGAGTCCAGTCTGGGCCTCCCCAGTGCCTGCCGGTGACGTGATCATCATCCTGGGAGAGCTTGATACGGTTTTGCATATATTTCATTATTTTCTTTTTATTATTTTATTATTAATATTTCATTAAAGTAGTTTAGTTCCTTCCAAACTCATAAGTCTCTTTCTCTCTTTCCCTCCTCTCCTTGAAGAGAGAGGTGGGAGACAGCATCTGTCATTCATTTTCATTGGCCAGTCTGGCCCAAACCACTACAATTAGCAACGTCATCAACATAAAAACAGCTGCAGAGCCTTCTGCAAACTTTGGAGGAAAACAGCAGCAATTCACTTTATTTATCCTATTCTTTCTCCTTGTTTTTTTTTTTTGTTTGTTTTCCAGGATTGACTGGTTGTCAACCACTTGCTGAACATCAGCTGGGTTTATTTTAGTAACCAAATAGTTTTTCACTAATACTTAAAACCCACCATGCTGTGAATTTGTGTGGCTCTCCATAAAGTCTTCACACTTCCAAGCTAAGAGAGGATCCTGCCCCCAGTCCTCACCTGGACATCATCAGCTGGCTCTGGGACATCACTTGAAGGTTTTACAAAAAGCAGAATTTTTCCCTGGAGAAAAAGGATGGGAATCATTCAGTTGTGCCATGTTTCCTGCTAAGTCATGCAGCCAGCCTACTTCCTGATGTATTATTAAATCATTTATTGCCATGAGTAAAGGCAAGTAGCAGGAAGGCAAATTTTAACTCAGTTGGAAGAACAGAGTTGTGTAAGAGACTATTGCAGTGAAGAGAGGGGAAAATGCTTTTTATTCACATCCTGGACATGGATTACTGAAAAAAAATTTCAAAATCAGACTCATTTGAGAAACACCAGTTTGCAAATTCTAAACTGGCAGCTCAGGTCTGACAGAGCCATTGATGGTGCTCAGCTCTGGCCTGACTCTGCTGCGCCTCCCTCTAAGCTGTCTGCTACCTCCTCGCTCTGTGCATAGGCTGTGGGTAAAAGGGTTGAGCAGCAGCAGTGCTCGGTGGTGGGACCAGGAAGGCTTCGGCACCCTGGCAAAGACAGATGCTTGGGACCTGAATTTGCACCACACAAGGAGGCTGTGCCTCCTTCAAACCCCCAGGCTCTTCAAACAGCCCATCACTTGGGATTACAACTGCAAACGATATCAATCCTCAGTCACGAACCGGCAGAGAAAAATTCTCTTTTTCTTTTAAGATTACAGCAAAGCAATCTTTTTACCTTCCACATTTAGCATAGAAGAGGCTGCAGATGAGAACATTTTTACAAAAGATGCTTTCCAGCACTGTGAAGTCAGCTTCAGAGCTCGCTTGGCAGTTGATGTCTACATGTGATTTGCAACTTCAAACACACTTAAAAAGGAATAAGATTTAAAATAATTGGTACAGAAGCATTTTTTTCTCTACTGAGATGTTCTCACCTGGTAGCTGAGCCGGTCACCTGGAGCATGCCTACTTGACAAGATGCTCACAAAATGCTGCTTCAGCCCCTTCACCAAGCACACGGGCAGCAATGTGGCCGTTCCCAGCCAAGCAAGTTTTTCCTTTTCATGTGATACTTTCTGCATTCAGAAAATAATTACTTCATAGTCTGTTCTCAATATCCTAGAAGGTCAAATCATAACATATTTGTGTATACCTTGAAGGTGCTGATGTACTGCACTGATTTAGACTACTGA
The DNA here is from genome assembly GCA_013397275.1 of Burhinus bistriatus. Lineage (NCBI taxonomy): Eukaryota > Metazoa > Chordata > Aves > Charadriiformes > Burhinidae > Burhinus > Burhinus bistriatus. The sequence continues at coordinate 243,988 of VYXH01007036.1, read as the reverse complement.
GGTTTCAGGAAAGAAACTCATTTTTGCCGTTGGGGCTTCATCTTGTCATCAGGGTATTATTTTGCTGCCTTGTGATCTGCCAGTTAAGCAGAGAGAAATACTGGGTGCATAGTCCCTGCCGAGTAACCCCCCCACTCACTGCCAGATCCTGTTCCCCAATTCTCTGTACCGTAGGACTGGCATTTCAGTCCAGGGCTCTCCTTTTGGGTGAGTTTCTACATTCCCTAATATCACATGAGACAAAGCTGGGGATGGTTTGGGGGCAGCTCACAATGACTGAGCCCACACATGATCTTCCCATACTGTCCTGGCAGGCCTTGGAGCTTCATGTACCCCAAATCTCTATGAGGCTGTGCCTTGCTCCATGTACCACATACTCTCAGCATCATGGCATGAAGTGCACCACTTTCCCAGGCTATGACAACACCCTCATATTTTTTCAAGTTCTTGGAATGAAAAAATCACAGAAAGTTACAGTAATATTTTAAGGCCCTCTGCCCAGAGAAGACCCAGGGTGGATGGTCTGCTATGTGGATAGGGCCATCTGCTGTAAAGGGGCTAGCCCTGAAGGCCAAAGGTTGCTTCTTGAGCCGGTGTACATAACGTAGATGTTCAATGGCTATTGAACCATCTGCATGTATCATTAAAATGAGAAACGATACATGCTGAAAGGATGACCTAGACAAAGTACAAGGAATTAAATATTGCTTCTTGCCACTGTGAGACTATTGATGGGTCAGGGCCTCTGTGGGATCCTTTTAATAATTTTAATGTTAATAAATTATGTTTGACTTCATGTTACAACTGAAATAAATGATATACAGAAAGTCATGCATTTCTTACCAAATAGATAATTAATTGTGATGTGCAACATAAATAGTTATTTAATGACAATGTTTCTTCCCTGGCTATTTAAAGCATTGTATCATTATCCAGGATATACTGATAAGTGAGAGACCCAGTTTACTCTGCAACCACTTAAAGTAGGATATTTTTTAAAAAAACAATTATATTGTGTGGCTTGGTGATGAGAAGAAGACAAAGGCTCAGGGCCAAGTAATTTTAAATGGCCTGCAAAAACTGTCACACTCAATGGACAATTGTGTAAAACACAGCTTGAAAGCTTATTCTCAGTTTATTTCATTGCTAAACATAACAAGGGGAAAAGAAATCAAAGAAGAGAGAATAGCAGGAGCTTGGACCAAGAGTACAGTATAGTGCAAACCCCAAATACTAAATTTTAACCTAAGATACATAGTTTAAAATTATACTGTACATAGAATTGATCTTTATAAAAAAGAGCATCTGGAAAGAAGCTGGAGGGAAGGGATGCCATCCAGAGAGACCTGGACAGGCTTGACAGGTGGGCCTGTGTGAACCTCATGAAGTTCAACAAGGCCAAGTGCAAGGTCCTGCACATGAGTTAGGGCAATCCTATGCACAAATACAGGCTGAGTGGAGAATGGATTGAGAGCAGCTCTGAGGAGAGGGACTTGGGGTTATTTGTGGATGAGAAGCTCAACGTGAGCTGGCAATGTGTGCATGCAGCCCAGAAGGTCAACCGTATCCTGGGCTACATCAGAAGAAGTGTGGCCAGCAGGTCGAGGGAGGTGATTCTGCCCCTCTACTCCACTCTCATGAAACCCCGCCTGGAGTATTGCATCCAGCTTTGGAGTCCTCAGCACAAGAAGGATGTGGACCTGTTGGATCAAGTCCAGAGGAGGGCCACAAAGAGGATCAGAGGGCTGGAGCACCTCTGCTATGAGGACAAGCTGAGAGAGTTGGGGTTGTTCAGCCTGGAGAAGAGAAGGCTTCGAGGAGACCTTATAGCAGCCTTCCAGTATCTCAAAGGGGGCCTACAAGAAAGCTGCAGAGGGACTTTTTACAAGGGCACATAATGATATGACAAGGGGTAATGGCTTCAAACTGGAATAGGGTAGATTTAGATTAGATCTCAGGAAGAAATTTTTCACTCTGAGGGTGGTGAGGCACTGGAACAGGTTGCCCAGGGAAGTTGTGGAGGCCCCATCCCTGGAATTTTTCAAGGCCAGGCTATATGGGACTTTGAGCAACCAGGTCTAGTGGGAGGTGTCCTTGCCCATGGCAGGGGGTTTGGAACTAGATGATCTTTAAGGTCCCTTCCAACTTAAACCATTCGATGATTCATTCTAAGCAGTTGCTGAATCATGCTGGCTTTGTTGGCTGCTCATAAATCCGGTTGTTTGCTGAATGGTATGAGGACCTTTCCAAAGACCTCAGAAGCGTGAAGGAAGATTGTTGCTGTTATTGCACAGCACAAGCAAAACACAAAACCAAGAGACTTTGGGCCTCTTGAGGCTTTGTCATGATCATCTACAATTCCAGAACCTGGAGTCAGAGACTGTATGAGGTGATTAATCCTGAGCCTGGAAATAACTGGGTTGTATTGCATGTGCTTTCCTAGTTCTTATTCTTCCCTCTTTATTTTCTCATGTATAATTGTCTGTACAGAAGTTCGCCCTAGTATATGGATATTATTATGTCAGATTGCATTTTATATAGAAAATAGATTTCTAATCTCCTCTTTTGCACAGAGTAAAACATGAAATGGTGCCTCCCACACTTCTAAACCCCAGCTGAATACAGGAAGAATTTTGTTGCTTTTTAAGTCTTACAAATAAGGCATTCCCATGAAGTTTTAAAGCCAGGTGCATGTGTTTAGTGCTTGAGGTAGTCAGTTCTTGATGTCTTAGGCCAGTTCCAGGCAATTCAGATTTTAAACTTATTTTTTAAGATACATTTGCTCTGGAAATTGCATTGAGTGTGTGGTATGTATGTCAGTCCCATTCCCATTTATGAAGTGAGACTTGCCAGACCTCAAGACCTGCTCTGCACAGAGGACGGGTCACCCCACGGAGGGGGTGTGCTTTCACTTTTGCTTTGGTACAGAAATAAGGCACACGAATAATAAGCCACATTTTCTATCTGCACATGAAATGCCTGTGCTCTTGGGCCTGTTGCACACAGTTGTCCAAATATTCAGAAAAGTATAGCAAAACAGTAGCTCCTAACACTGGAGGTGTTATCAAGAAATTAGTACCCCTTAAACAGAGACTTCTCTCTGTATTCTTGCATCTCATACATTTGGGACTCTGGTTAGGACTGTACTGAACAAGCAGGATGATGACTCCAAGCAGCTCACACCGGTGTATCCACACTGTTATGGCCCTGGGTCTTCTCAGTGGTACCAATTACTGGAAATAATCATTAATTTCCTGTGGATTTTTGTGCTCAAAAATGTCATAAATCATGTAATGCCTACACTCTGACTCACCCGAGGGGTATTTGCATAGCAGGAAACTCAGGTGCAGATTTGCACACGCTGAGATGTCACATGATGGCATGCAGTTTGCAAAGTGCATGAAGATGGTGCTGGAGGACTTTTGGAAGAGGGAGGTCTGGTCTGTACCACGCAGGAGAGACTGGGTTTCCCCCAGTGAAGACTGTGAGGGAGGGAGCTGGCACAGGTCAGGACCAGGCCAGGGAGTAGGTAACTCCAGGGCAGCAGAAGCCACTCATGGGGGCTTCTGTCACTCCTTGGGCCCGTTTCCATAGAATCATAGAACCATTTAGGTTGGAAAAGACCTTTAAGATGGTCGAGTCCAACTGTAAACCTAAAACTGCCAAGTCTACTGCTAAACCGTGTCCCTCAGCACCACAACTACGTCTTTTAAATACCTCCAGGGATGGTGACTCAACCACTTCCCTGGGCAGCCTGTTACAATGCTTGATAACCCTTTCAGTGAAGATATTTTTCCTAGTAACCAATCTACACCTCCCTTGGCGCAACTTGAGACCATTTCCTCTTGTCTTATCACTTGTTACTTGGGAAAAGAGACTGACACCCATGAAAGTTACATGCCCTTATGTGACCTTTTGGTGTGGGCTGTAATTCATTCCCGTTACATCCTCCTCCATTCTCTGCCTCTTTCAGGGAGTCCCACCTCTCAGTCCGTAACTGATGTCTGGAAGTGTTGCCCAGGGTTGCCCTCATCCAGGAGCTATGGTTGCATCTCTGCCAGGGAACCAGACAGGACCAGAGCTTGGGTTGGGACACCAGCACATGAGTATTTGTGCCAGTGAGCAGTTAGCATCTCCTCAGCATAGCCTGGACCTGTTGTAGGCGTGTCCTATGCGAGGGAGCATTGCTGAAGGGCGCTGAAACCCAGACTCTGCCAGACAGCCTCAGGGCCAGATAATTGTCTCCGACCCAATGTATTTACAGGTATAGATATATCTTTAAAGACTTGGCTTTTCTACTCTCTACAAGCCACATTGTGTTGTAGAGTGGTTGCCTAGTCTGCTGAGACACTTAATGGGCACAAGTCATGCTGCTGATGCAAATATCTGGTCCCACAGCCCCTCTCATCGCTATTTGTGAAACATCAAGTCAAGTTAGATCAGTTAAATTACTCATATCCTGGTTTTTTGGCCTGTACCTACCTCTAACTGCCCAAGCTTGTCCTCACTGACTGGCAACTGTCTCAGTATTCAGCTTTGCACACAAGAGCTACCAAGTCACCCTGCACAGACCTCTTTTTCCAAGGAATTTAACTAACATATACAACTACTGCTGAAAGTATAGCAACTTCACAAAAACTTTTCCCCCACATCCAGCTATCATCCAAGTGTATCTCTCTAATTCACAGTGTCAAATCCCTGCTGATGTCCTGTCACTCCCTGATCTGAAGGTGAAAGAGGCAGAGATCACTAGCTTAGTACCAAAATCTTTTCTTCCTAATTTCTTCTCAAAGAAATCCACATAATGTATTGCCTCTGCTCAATGCTAATGATAAACACTATCGATTTATGGCTGTATAGTACTGTTTCCAAAAGGAATTTAAGAACATTTTATTGACTTTACTATGCAACTACTCACCAGTGATCATACAGTGATCATTTCATCTGTTAGCAGAGTGCACCGATTTCTGGGAGAGAATACAGGAGTTCACATTATCTACGACAAAGCAATTTGAGATAGGAAATAGACTGTACCCAATTGAAATCATAAAGATATTTAGTCAGGAAGAATGTAATTACCTAAGATGGAATTCGGCCAGGAGATGAAAGCTAATCTTATTTTACCCAGTGGCAACTTAACCTCATATCTTTATAGAGAGATATATAAAGGGATAGGAAACATTTATGAACAATAGTATATTATTCCCGCCCCTCCCCGCATCATACACACACACACACAATTTACTCATTGATACAAGGATTTGCTTTTTTTAATTTTCAAAGTTGCTTTGTAAGGTAAGATCAGGAAACTTGCAAATATAAAATATGTAGTGGATACACCATCAAAGACTGCGGAGACTTGAAGAAAGAGCAAAATGCAGGAGACAGTGCACAACTGCTGCAGTCTGCTGGAGCTATCAATCACTGAATCCTCTGCCAGAAAAAAGGTTATGGCTTTTCACCTTTTCCTCGTTTCCACAAGCATCTTTCTGCACCTCCTGACCCCTTGAATTTTCACACACACTTTCCCAAGGCAGTTGAGTTTACCAGCTTACAACTACTCACCTGTGTACAAGTTACCACTTGGCAGGAAACGGGGCTCCTCTCAACGCAGCCATGGACAACCTTCTGTTAAGGCACCTAAGGCGCTAGTCCAGCTTTGCTCACACCAAACCTTCTCACAGTTCCTTTGCAATTAAAACATTGCTTTCCACAGTGTTTTCCTAAATGATTTAGGACTTTTTGAAATTTTGCTCCCCTCTACAGCACCAAGTCCCTCAGTTTCCTTACAGGGTGGGAGAAAAATATTCACTTTCTTGTTAAAATGCAGTTCTAGCTATTACCCTTTCTTTTTTAAAGTTTTGCTACAGTACAACTCCAACTGAGTCTTCAGAAAATAAGTTCCTTTTGTAGTTGTCAAATAAATTTGCATGGGAAAACTCTCATATATAAACAACTTTATTTCATCATTCCTGACTTCACAGCAGCAGAATTAGGGTGAAGAAAAGGACTAGATATCACACAAAACCATTTCCAGCCATGGCTAATACCAGCTGTCTTCTACCGTTTCATGGAAAAGCAGTACTGAGAGATACAGAGAAAGACCAAAATTTGAATAACAAATTAATTTTTCCTCAGAGACTTATGGTTACAATAAGGAATAGTGAAAGAATATGCAAGCGTTATACAGCGTTACCTAAGGCAACTGAGTGACTAAGATGCTTATTGTTATTTTAAGTAATCAAAAGTAGCTGCAGTCTTAAAAGAGTGGCAGATCAACCCTATTTAGGCATATTTTTTAAAATGGGTGTTCATCAGCTGTTTTTTGGTAGGAGGAATCAATTAGTAGAACCGAATTGTAGCACTGAATAGTACATCAGCAAAAATAGATGAAGCAATCACAGCATCAGCAACTGTCATCTTCTCCCCGCAGAAACAAAGGCAGTTTTCAGCATCTTCATGGGCTGAAAGGGGCAGCAGGGAAAGGAGTGATAAATGCATTTTTCTATATGTCTTTTAGACTTTTGGTAGTAGCATAGCAGAACTGAAATCTGATGGCAAATTGTACGTGCACCACTGGTTTTCTCGCTGATTATTGAGTATTGCTGTTCTAAAGTTTTCTGCAGTGCAGTCAGGGAATTGCCAAAAAGCTTTAATTATACAGTAAGCTATATACTTATCATGTCAGTAATAAAACCCTGGTTAATTACGGTGAATTTCTGAGGGACACCAACTCTTTCAGTCGGAGACATAAATTTATGAAGATTGAAGCGATCTGTCAGAGTATCTCACTGTGGGTTTCAGTCTGGCAGTAGAAGCCTGCTCCATTTCCACAACTATCTCCCTTTGTCAGGAGCAGATGAATGGGGAGACTTTCCCAATGTTAGGCTCTGTTGTAATGTAAGGTCAGGTTCAAAAGAGATTAGGAAAAACTCATCTGCACCATCCCACTCTCAGGGCAGAATCAAACGCTGTATTATTTTTCTCTGCTCCTTTATGCTATGCAGTTTTAAACCCTGCAGGTAATATAATTTCTTCACTTCACCTCTTTGATTGCACTTTTGAGTGTAATTTTCCATAGTTTCCACCAAACCCAGCCTAAAATCCCACTCCTGATGCCCCCTCCCCTCCTGGTCTCCTACCAATAACCCCCCAAAGCCTCCACAGGTTTGAGTACAGCACTGCCATAAGACCTTCCTTCTTTTCTTCTACTACTTCTACTTCATGTAGAGAGACCTTCACAAAGGAGGAAAAGTATGGCACCTCAGGAGCAATCTCAAACACCCAAATACTGACTGCTGCCCCAGGGAGTGGAGCACACAGCTGTACCAGAACTTGCTCTTGACCTCTCATAAGCTTTGTGGGAGGACCACACCTAAAATGGCAGTTACTGGACATGAAGAAAGAACTATAGACATGTAAGGTGATAACATGGCCTCATATCTGCTTGTTATTTATTTTAACCTAGGCATCTTTTCTGTGTTGTGTTCAGCCAGAGGCGAGGAGTAAAGCAGTCGCAGGACAGACCATGTCCTCCAGGCATCTTTCTGAACATGGCAAATGTAGTCAGGGTAAAGTTTTCTCTATATGCTGCTCAATCTTATTGAAAACCTACTGAGAGTAGATGAACCAGTAAATGTGAAATGTAAATTTTAATTTGTTAATTAATCAGAATATCAGCTTGTGATTTCCCACGCTGTGTATTAAGGTATTACTCTTTGATACGCAAAAGTACTGTTGAAGTGCAAACCCACAGCTGACTTAGAAAGGCTTAAGTCTTGTTAATAATAATAATTATAACATGAACTTGCCCTTTTTGCTGAGAAGGTTTTGGCAGTAGAGGTTTACATGGGATATAACTTCCTTAGACAATTTTTGCAGTATGCAATTTGGAAACGATGTATTATACAACTATCTGTGTTATAACCAGGGAAAGGCAGGCTTTTACTAGCTCTTGCTAGATACCTAGACATAACGGGTAGTGAGACAGACTGGAGGACAGTGGTATGTCTGATAAAAGCACACTCTCATCACAGGTCTCTGGATTTAGGGCAACCCTCCACGGATGATAATGAGGTGAGCTGCAGGGATGGGCATAGCAGAAAGTTACCGGAAGCTAAGCTTGATGTAAATGTACCCCAAGTTACCCGTTCAGCAGCACTTATCTGTATGGGCTCTTCCCCATGGCAATGTAAAATAGATTAACTTTGTTTTATTGAAGGATAAATAATCTCGCACCTATTGTGAGACAAGAGCATAACAAGGGCAGCTACTGAAAAAAATTGACTTGTCTGCCTGATTGTGTAGGTCCATTGTATTTCCACTGGTTGACAGTAATTTGTTTTATTAAAAGCTGCTGATAATAGGCTAATGCAAAGATCCACCATGTTTATCTTGGTACTGAAAATGCTGCAATGCTTGTACAGACAGCAAGAGATAATGGAATATTTGTAATGTGTTTATTTAGCTAGCTCAAACAAAATTGATAAAGCAAACTTGTACCAGGAAGATGGCTTTGTTTTGATAAATTATCCCCAGAAGCCTTGTTCTCTAAAGGTTGGCTGATCAATCAAGGCTCTCTCTGTTATTTTATAATGTCTGTTGTGCATAGATATATGCACAATCACATACGAGCTACCTCGATAGCCAAAGCGTGCTTGCTCTTTAGTGTTACTGCTTTTCGCACACTCTTCTCCCAAATCCTCCAAAACAATTTGGAACAATAATTGCTCTAACACCAGTCTTCTTCATTACCAGCTTTGCATTTTGTAATTAATTTACTATCAGTTCACATCAATACAAATGAGGGCCAGCTCTTTTCCCCAAGCTCTGCTCAAAGAAAAAGTCTCCAGTTTATGAGACTCATTGTTCCTCCTGGCAAGGGAGCTCCAGGTGCCAGGACCTCCGCTGGGCTCTGCAGAGGCCTGGGACGTGTCACTGCTTGAGAGATGAAGTCAGAGCTGATGGGGGAGTGTAGGGGGGCATATTCACAGCATCTTATAAGTACCTCAGTTAGGTGGTATGACCACTATAGCTACTAAGTTCAAGTGGACATTAAGGAATTGAGAGGATCAGCTCTGAGACTCCAGCTCCCAGCTCCCTGCAGATGCAATGGGAAGAAAGCGCTGCGACCCTTAAATCAAGCTGTTGCAGGCTCTGTGGCAGACTGAGCTGTCCGTGCTCTCTTGAGCTGTGCCTCAGAGAGCTGCCTGCAGATGGAAAAGTGTCTGCATTTGGGCCGAAGTCTCCAAGAAGAGCTCTCAAATTCTTTTTTCTGTTTGGTTAAATCCTATCTGTGAACCAGGAGCCTGCGCTTTGCTGGCATGAATGGGCTATGCTGATGTATTTATAACTCAGGGAAGAAAGTTTGAGATGTTCATGTGTTGAAGTTTGCATGAAGGTAACCCCCCAAAATCTTGGAAGGTGATACACAAATAACAGCCCAAACTATCTTTTGTTCTTGAAACAGAAGACAGCTGCCAGGAGGAAAAGCTGATGCCTTGGGGACTGCAAATGGCAAGCAAATGCAGTGCTTCACTGATTGTCAACTGGTTCAACCTTTTCTGCTGATCTCCTAAGTGCCAGTAATGTCTTTGCAACCCAGACACCATAGGAAATGCATTTCTGCATAACAAACAGTTGGGAAAATTTATCCAAATTTAATTATGGGTCTCCAGCTGAACTCTTTGTTTTTGACTACTGCTTTATCATGCACGGCTAAATGGGTGTATAAATAGGATGTGGTAAAATGGTATATTCATTCAAGGCCTGCACCATTCAGATCTGAGTACTTTATCCTATTGACTAGGTTCTGTGCTGTGATTTGTATTTGCAAGACTGGACCAGAAATATCTGAGCCATAGCATGTAAAGCATAGTCTGTTTTACAGTTACTGTAGGGTTACATTTCTTATAAAAGTCTCCAAAGTGAAGAAATGCAATGCATACTCTTATGAACATTGGAAACTGCACGTACAAAATTTGGAAATATAAATGCACGTACAGTACATGCAAGGTACAAACAGGCTGAAAAATAACTATAGATAGTGTAAATCCTATGGTGCATTCCCAACTCCTTTGAATTACCTCCCCATGACTCTGTCATGTATAGCCATCCTCGCACCTTCCCCTTTTATAAGCAGACTCTTTGTAACAAGGAAATGGTACAAATCCCAGAGGATAAGTAAAAAACTCAATAACCTTGTGACTTCAGTTATTTGAAATGCATTACAACAAATTAATTATGTATGTTTTCAGTGTTGTTCTGGATGTTACAACTGCTTGTCCTGTAGTAAATGTTCTGCAGGAATGGCAAGGATTTTTCGAGAATAGAAACACTGGGGTTTTGAGCAGGTGAGAGATTTTTCAGAAGACTAAACTTTCCCTAAACCAGGTAGACTATTTGCTGTTTCAGCTGAGCTGAGCTGGAAAGCTCACAGCATGGATGAGGATGCCATGCTGTTTTTTTCAGCCTCGTTGGGCAATGCTCTGTGCATTTACTGTACAAAATCCCTCTACAGGGTGCTGCAGAGCCAGTCAGTGCCCCATCCTCATCCAAGTCCTGCCAGTCACAGATATCTGTGTGTGACAGGTGAACTTGTTAAGCTTAGGAATGACATCTTATATTTCTGGTGTAATAAGCACTAAAATGATGAAAAGTAAAAAAAATTTCTGTCCCTTCAGGAACCTAATTTCTAACCAGTAGGTATTTTTCAGACTGGCTTTACTGTAACTTCCCCTTCAGGAAGAGTTCTAAAGGCCAAAATAATGTATAAATTCTTACATGAAAAACCCTCGCTATTGTCTTAAAGGAAAAACAATGGCAAATAAACGGTGATTTCTCATTTCTAAAATCTAAACATTTCCTGAACACAAGGAAGGATTTAAGGCTTGGGATTTAAGGCTGTTACCTTGCACCAATCTCGAATATTGCCATTGTATCCAGTGGAAAAATCCCAGACTTGCTCTGGGTTTGTTATGATCAGAATCTCACCTATGATAGTTCCAACTTCTTTAAGCCTCTATTAGTTTTTCAAAAATGGTTTGAACTTTGGAACTGACTATTTGCAACAAGTGCATCCCTCAGTTTCCTCTGAGGAAATGCTGAAATGTGTTCTTGTGGAAACTCAGCTGTGTTTTGTTAGCTTGTGAATTTTGTACAAGCAGGTACTGGAATTTTTGTTGCCCATATAAGCCAAAGAAGTTACACGCATCCTGCAATTTGCAGGGTTGGGTCCTCAAATTGCATTCTTTTCTGTACTTGTCTAGACAAAAACAGTACTGCAAACAACCTGAGATTTTCCTGACCATTTTAGATTAAATCCAGGGAAGAGAAAAATATTAAAATAAGTAACTGATTGTATATTTATTTTATAATTAGACTTTCATTTTGTTTTTTTTTCAAAACTAAATATATATTTGTTACAAATCCTTAACAATGACAATTTAAGTTTACTAGCGTTCAGAAAAAAAAAGAAAAAGAAGAAGGTGAAAAAGACCCGCTTGCTTGTTTGAGTACAGAGTACTGGAAACTATTTAGCTAACCCTTCCTTCCCACCTGTGGAACCAGAGTCCCCTGAACGTCTCTGCACCTGAACAACTCGGCCTCAGGGATGACTCGTATGGGCACAGTTGTTGGCTGTGGGGGGAGTTTGGCATAACTCTGCTTTCAACACCAATACATGAGGACAAACCTTGGATGGCAAGTGTTTAGCAGCCTGCTCACTGCTCTACCAATTTATCTTTAGGTTGTGGTTGTTTGTTTTCTTTTAAATTGGTCCCTCAGTGGAGAATCTGTCAAATAGGTTGGTGGCTCCTTGCCCAGACCACAGCGTAGGGGCCCTGAGGCTCAGGCCAGGCTCCAGGGCTCAAAGCCTAAGGGCACAGAAGAGCTCTTGACCCGCCATGGCAACGAAGTACCCAATGTAATATTAACATTAATATCCCTCATTCTGCATGTACATTTGAGGTTCTTCCAGCCTTATGTGGATGTCTCGGGGGAGTTTGAGGAATTAAGACAACAAAATGAATATGGGGAATGAAGGTCTAAAAAAATGTTCAAAATAAAACATAGCCAAAAACTTCATAAACAAGTTAATGAAAACCCAGTGTAAAACCATCTTACAGAACCCATTGTACAGAACCCATCTTTCCCCTTTTCCTCCCCCCAAGCATAGGCTGGGGAGAACTTCCTTGCAGCTGTGGAAGAGATCTATAATGATTCAGTTCCATTAATTGCATCATTTAAACTCATTCCTTAAGAATCTCCACCAAACTTCCTAAAGATTGTTGACACTGTTTCACTACTTTTATGAAACCGTGCTCGTCTATAGCAATAGACTATTTACTTTTGTCCCTTTGTACCTGAGGCTGCATTTACAAAACATCATGGAATTTCCAGGTAAAAATGGCTCTTTTGGTGTAATTTCAAATAGCAAGCATGAAGGATAGATGAAATTCTAACATAAAAGCAAATGATTGAGAAAGAACTACTGGCATTGAAGATTATTTTAAACTATACATTTAGTCAGGTTAATTAGTCAGGATTAGTTTCTACTGCAAATTTATGCAGAGCCTTAATCATTGAACTTCACTGATATTTACTTGCTTGCATCCTCATAAAAAGAGGAGATAAATGGTAGTTGATGAAAGGCTCCAATTTATTGTCCCTGCAGAAATAAAAACAAACTTATTGTTGTTATACAGAATGGTCACACAGAGAATTTCTAGTTCCATACTTTGAAAATAGCATTATTATTAACTGAAAGGAATTATTTAATAAAAAATAAGAGGTAACATGTTCTTTCATACTGGGATGAAACTACTTATTATTGCTTTGATATACTTTTTTAATAAAATAAAAAGGACTTGTTCTTTTTAGGATGACATTAAAGCAGGCTTTACAGAATAAGTAGAAGGGAAATCCTGATAAGTTCATTCGTTCTTCTTTCTTTCTTTCTTTCTTTCTTGGTTGATAGCCTGCTGTAGTCAATGAGAACATTGTATTGACTCCTCTGGATTTAGGACTGGACCCTAGATCATCTGCAAAGAAATAAAAATTACCGAAGGACCTGTTTTTAAACTGACAGGCTCCAGCTTGACTCAGTTGTCTCTGTGCCTTTCTCCTTAATTGTTTTCTTGTGGATTGTAAGCTTTTGGGCATGGGGAGTATTGTTTGTTTACATGTAGAAAAGTTAATGAAATAGATGTTCAACTCACTTTATCTCCAGGCATTTCCATGTTTCATCTGTTATTTAATAATACAGCTGGCCAACCATGCAGATTTAATGATCACAAGAGGGAAGGACTCCATTAGGTTTCTTTTCTATACAACTCCATAGGAAAATAAGCTTCATTATTTCCCTTATGACAGCATAAATGTTTTAAATGGACAAATTCCCCATCCTAATTCTCTGTACAAATCAGAGTAAACAAATCATATCTAAATTTCCAGCTACTTCTTACAATATATATTGACCTACTTCAGCACATATGATGGATTGCACAATTAGCGCAATCTGTTTTGAAACACCTTTTGAATTCATGGAGTAGTTGCTGCTGCTGAAACGCTGGACATTTTTAGCTTCAGCTGAGATTCAGCTATCTGAAAAGCAAATTCAGATGTTTTGTACTTACATCATGCTAGGGGAGCATTGTAAGTGCATATTAATTAAGTTACAAGGTGTAAGCTGGAAAATACTGTTCCACTGAAATCTCAGTTAAATTCATTATTAATGAAACATGTATACTAGGGAAATAACTGATACTTACTAAGCTCTTTCTGTGGAAGACAATGAAAATTCCACACTAATGAAGCTGTTTTCTTCTTGCACTGTTTGCAGCACACATGGAATACTGCTGCTCAATCTAACTGGTTTCTTCTGATTTACAGGGAAGAGTAGTATTTTTCTTTGCCTCCTGGTAAAGTTCTTACCTCCAGCCATTTTAAGGGAAATTTGAGTTTACTTACCTTTGCCTAGCTATTTGGCCATGCTCCCTTTATTTTCAATACAGAGGGCAAGTCATCCCAGTTCTCTGCAGTCTCTTAGGAATGGCTGAGGTGCCTGGAGGTGCTTGTTAAAGGCCAGCCTCCAGCTTTTAAAACAGCAGAAGGGAAGGAGAATATCAGTTTTACTGCAGGTTTCCCAGATGCCCTCCACTTGCAGAGTGATGGAGCGATGTTGACTATGAATCTCTAGGAAATCATAAACTCAGTGCCCATTTTGGGGAACGGGAGAATGTTTCTGCACATTTCTTTGGAAAGTCATTTAGCATTTGCAATGCAGGACAGCTCAGGAGCTGTGCCTGGCTGCGTCCATGACACAAGGCATTACATGGATGCATGGTAAAAAAAAGAAGCCTTTAGTCTTTCCTCCAGAGAATTACATTTCATGTTCAACAGCATCAGTGGAACAAAACAAACAAAGTGGGAGGTGAGAGAGGCAACTCCTACAGGCATGTTTTGCATAGTGTGTAGTATATAAATGTAATGAGCAGATTAGAAGTGGTAAGTGCATTTACTTCCAGCCTACTCGTTAATTTTTGCTACAGCCTATGCTTCTGTGAGGCAAAACCAATTTTTAAGGCTCGGTCATGAGCCATTTATTTAGTCAGGTCTTCTTTTGTTTTCCTTTCTCATTTGTGCATTTCTGCTTTTGGACCTTTTGTACATACAGTCATGGCATGTCTCTTCCCTCCTGTTCCAGATGAGAGGGAAAAAGTCCGTTTTGAAATCTTTTTGATTCAACACAGCACATTTTCAACAAACACTCCTTCTCCTGAAATCTCCCAATTTAAATTTTCAATCACGTATTACTGCTGTTTGTATGCAAAACCTCTAATTATGTTGCCCCAAATAATCACCTCCAAATGGAGAGGATGACAAAAAAATCTCCATGCTGCCAAGGATTTTGTAGACCTTGAATACTCGTGGGAGGGAGACAGAATATGGAGCCAGGAAAAAAGATGTCTTCAAGGAATTTTTGGTAATAGGTTTTGTCATTTTCAATTAATTTTTTTAACAATAATCTTCTTAATATAGTGGAGAAATGGAACATCTTGTTTGTCAATTAATGTAGAGCACTTTACAAAAGATGTTATGACATTTGCCTCACTCTGTCTACATCAATGTGACAGTCTTGTTAATAGTTCAGTGGTTTTTTTTCCTCATGTTTTTACCATGAGGACAGGATGGAGTCATCATTCTTTCTGTGGTACATACTTACCTTCTCCCCATATAATATTCGTCTTGCCTCTTGTGATTTATTTCATAACGTTACTTTAGATTTCTGTTTGCTGCAGAGTCATAAATATGGATTTGTGTAACGTAGTGTTTATTTAATGAATCCAGTGCTCATTACACTGGAAGTGAATTGTTAACTGGCTTTTCTGAAACTCTGTTTAAAATAAGAGCCTTAGTTAGCAGCTGGCTTCAAGTCTCTCGTTTTTGGGGTAGTTGAGAATGAATCACTGAGACAGATACTAGCCAATATGCTCTGCACATCATACCAGCATACATATAAATATGAATATTCAATAGCACTATGAATTTTTAGGTAACAAGGAGCAGAAAATTTGTCCTTGATATGACCTCCCCTGATGCAGAGGAGCTTTCATGGAGGAGAAGACAAACATTGGAAGAACTGAGATTTCTCCTTCTGTGAAAGGCTGCGTGAGACAAATGCCTCGAAGAGCAGGAGGTACCTGTGTGCACGTTAGTCCTCATGGGAGATGGAAATGCTGTGCATTGCAGAGGAGACTGAGCACTTTGCTTAAGAAGTTTGGAAAATAAATGACTGGGATGATTTGATTAGATAAACATGGTAGGAATTACCACTATTTAAAAATAACAATAATAATAATATTTGTAGATTCCTAGGCACTAGAACGGGAAAAGATTTGGATGCTGTTAGGTTTAGTCTTGGACAATGTTGCTTATATGTCCTACTGAATGGATCTCACCTCCCTTTTAGTACAATAAAACTGAAGCAATAATTCTGCAAAATAGTTAACTATCAGACAGAGGTGGATTTAAGTCTGTGTTTATTGTTCCGTAGCAGAGTGGAAAACACTTAACTTTTCCAGTAGGAAAAAAGGGAATTTATTAGCACAAGAAAAATGTGATCTGAGATAAACCTAAGACAAGATGCCAAGAAAACTGTGCAAACCACACTTTAGGGATGAAATAACAGTGCTAGGATCAGTACACACAAAACCTCTTTCACTAATGTTTTCTTCAGCTGCAAGATTTGCATTTGACAGCTGAATACTTTGACTAATTTTATGAGAATCACTAGATAGCTTTATTTTCCTCTTTTTATAGAAATCCCTGCCTTCTGATCCCATTCCTGAGGAATTTTAGGTCTATTACAGTGCTGCAATGTCCATTGCTAACTGTGCCTTCAAGTACTCTTTCCCTGAGACACTCCCAAACTTGGCAGTGAATGGAGCCATCCCCAAATCCTCCTGCTGCTAAAGAAGTTGGTCTGACAAAGACCTTCCTCTCTATTTGGCCTGTGTAGGACCTGCCTTGTGATTTGCAAAGGATGCATGAGAGTACGTGAGCTCGAAGTAGCCTGAGTTTCTCCTCAACACTGCCTAAGGAGGGAAAGTTTGCCAGCCCCAGATTTACCAGGGGGACTAAAGGGGCTGTTACAGGGTGCTGCTCCTGTCAGTTTGTACAAAGAGGCAATGAAGACACATCCATGATGCTCTTCTAGCCCTGCCTGCAGGGAGGCAGAGGCTCTGAACAACTGTGAGCTCCCTACAACTACTCTTTAATCCTCTTGTTGGCATCACCCTTATTTCCAACTAAGGTGAGCAGGAGACCACCACCAGAAAAAACAGAAGCATAGATAAAAACTAGCTGGATGGCCAGGCCCAAAGAGTGGTGGTGAATGGAGCTAAATCCAGTTGGCAGCTGGTCACAAGTGGAGTTCACAAGGCTCAGTATCAGGGCTGGTTCTGTTTAATATCTTTATCAATGATGGGGACGAGGGGATCGAGGGCACCCTCGGTAAGTTTGCAGACAATACCAATTTAGGCGGGAGTGTCGACCTACTTGAGGGTAGGATGGCCCTACAGAGGGATCTGGACAGGCTGGATCCATGGGCCAAGGCCACTGGTATGAGGTTCCACAAGGCCAAGAGCCGGGTCCGGCACTTGGGTCACAACGACCCCATGCAGCGCTACAGGCTTGGGGACGGG
>VYXH01007036.1:186607-226680 GCA_013397275.1 Burhinus bistriatus | reverse complement strand
GTAGACATGGTGCTGAGGGACATGGTTTAGTGGTGGTTTTGGCAGTGATAGGTTTATGGTTGGACTCAATGATCTTAAAGGTTCCTACCAACCTGGACAATTCCATGCTTCTATGAATCTATGATTCTATAATTTATTTATTTTTTCTATATCCTCTCTGTCTTTGCATGGAAGTTCAGCCAACACAAACTTAATTGAAAAGGGGTCAACAGCTGAAGAAGAAAGAAGCAAGAACAGATGTATGTGACTCCAGGGGAAAATTTTTGTCTTTGTTTACTTGAGTTTGGGAGAAATCAGTCACCAAAAGATTAGCTGGTCCCTGCAAATAATGTAAGAGCAATGCAGATACAGAAAATGCACGCTTTCAGCCAGGAGGTGATGCATGGTTAAAACCAAAATCCACTCCTGTATGAAATACCCTGACATTACTTAATAGCGGATATGAGTGTGAAATCTGAATCTAGTGCTTCCATCTCCAGTGGTGCAAATTGAACTGTGGCTCTTCTGACCCATACAGGCACTTGCAGTTTGCGTAATTGAGAATAAAGCCATATAAAAGCCTTGAGATTTGCATAATTAACTGGATGTATTAAGGAAAGGTCTGGATTCACAATTCACTAACCCAGAGCTTGTAAAATGTTGCTGGCCCTAAAGGCAGGCTGGTGATGTCAAGCTGTCTTTGAGAGGCAGAAGCTCCCTGTGGGGCTGATTTCCTGATCCAATGAGGTCTCCACAGATGGTTCACCGCTCTTTCACTCCCCGGGAGGAGGTAACACTCGACTCTTCCTTGGGAGAGCACTGAAAGCTGCAGCCCTGGGTTCCCCTAGCTGGCTCAACCACAGCTCCATAAGCACAGCCATAATCAGTTGTAATGCTCAAAGATTGAAATGGCCCCAGCCTGGGTTTTTTTCCACACTAGAAGCGTATTTAAATTAATGTTATTTAGCACAAACACTAGCTGAACTAATTTCATGCTCTCTCACAGCCTTCTTTGGGGCACAGTGTAGCACTCCATGCTATCTGTTGTGACTGCCTCCTCATCAGATCACTCAGTGGAAAAGAAAATAATGTTAAAATCAAAGTTACCCTAGTAGAAATAGCAATTTTCTTGAGTCCCCTTCTGCAAGGAAAAGCCAAACTTTTCATGCATTTGTGCATTGCTTTTCCACATGCAGCCTTAGACTGTAAGGGTTATAATGGAGAAAACTGAATTTTTCCTTCTACAGCATGATGTTTGAGAAGGATACAACTATGCAATATTGAAATTGTCTCAGGAAAAAACCTGCAATTTTTATATAAAACATCAAATAACTAATTAGAGACTAATGATTTTTCCTATTAGAAGGGACTATTTAGCCTGACTTCTCTGTAGGAGGACTGTTAGAGTCAGTTCAAAACGGCTCATACCAAAACCTCTTGAAGTCAATTCCACCCGTCTTTTCCTTCACCAAGTGTAACACACCAACACTTAGTGGGTTACCTGCAGCACCTCTTAAGATTTTGCAGTCTTTGAAGTTTTTAAATCTTGAATTTGAATGTACCTCATATTCCTCAGTCAGATATCCTTTTCAGAGGGACAGGACAATTACATATATAAAAAAATATCCAAAAGTATGATGGCAGGTTCCTTCCATAAGTTTGGCACAAATACGACTCTGAAACACTGCTCCATAACCCAGTAAAACAGCAAGAGAGCTGAAAAGACTTGTGCTGATTCTGTAGATGTTAGAATTGTCAAGTTTATTACTGAATGTGAGGCGACATTTGAGGGTGTCTCTGCTGTGAGTTGAATCTTTAGCTTACCTCTAAAGGCAGGCAATTGTAACTAAAATCTTCACTATATCCAGCCCCAGATGTGTGTGTTTCTTGGTTGATATATGTGACAGAAGTCATCTTCTTTTATCCCTATTTGTTGGTAGACTCTACAAGCATGCTTTGCTGTGTGCTGTCCCACAGCATCCTTTGCCTTTCTACATCCATTGCAAAGCTTCAGCAAGCTTGGCTTATTTCCACAAACCATTCTTTGTGACAATTCAAAACTCCATATAATAAAAGCAAACAAAACACAGCAGAAATCATTTCTGATCTCAGGCAAGAGCTGAGAATGAAAATAAATAAAGACCAAATGCTGCTTACTGAACTTTGCAGTATGCACAGATCAGGAAATAAAATCATTTTGTTGGTTCTATTATCATTCTTGCAAGCACAACACAAAGCCTTGATGATATGGTACAGGTCCATCTGCCAGCTGGGAGAGAAGAAAGGAAAAAGCAATTAAGAACATTAGAAATTAGGTTTGTTCCTCTGGGCTGGAAAGATCCAGTTAAGCATGCAGTGATTCTGAACAGAGAAGAATAGGAGATGAGCCAAGAGAGAATTTCTCTTGATATTATCACTTGACCTGTTTCCCCTGCCTTCCCCAACTCCCCCAGACAAGGATATATCTGTAGCCAAACCACCTCTGTCTCTCAAAGCTAAAGTCAGGTACTCTGTGTATAAATCCACATTACCGAGGATGTGTGGGATAAATCCTAGCCTGGACAACTTACTCTTCCAGTCTGACCCTGTGATAGAAGAACACCTGTCTGTGTACCTCAGTGAGGACACCCAGCCCTGATTTCCAGAGCAAGGAACTAGGTGGCCATTTCGACTTGCCCTCCTCCTGCTCCCATCACCTCCTAACCTAAATTTGCTTGGTGCGTGAAACTGATGCAGCAGAAGTAATTCTTGCCCTATATAAGCAGTGAGAAATTCGTACCTCCTCCAGGATGAGGGCACAGAATTAACTCTCTTACAGGTGACCTTGTGCATTTTGCACGTTTGTCACATGTCATTTAATCAGCATTGGCTTTGCATTTGGGGACAACACTGGCAAAAGACTGCTTTTGTTAAGCTGCTTGCACTTTTGTTTTGGCAGTCTCAGTATCCTTTCTTGGTGATTCTGCACAGCGCTCCTCTGGTATGCACGTAAAACAGTAATGGGAAACGAGTCTCTGAGAAACGAACCTAGACCATATTACTCTTAAGTAAGCACATCAGGCAGCTGGTACAGGTCCAGCCAGGCACAGTTCCCATGAAACTAAGCCTTATCTTTATGTTTCACTGTAATCTGAAGGAAATAAACACAGAGTGCTAGTATTATGTCTGCTTTACAGCATCTGTCCTTGCAAACTGAGGGTGTAGAATAGACCATTTCTCCGTTTTTTTCTGGTTCCTTTGTTCCCAGAGCTACTGTGACCTGTTGCCCAGTGTGCATCTGTGAAGCACACACTCATAAACCTACTACCTTAAAATCATTGCTGTGCCATGTGCAGGTCACCCCTGAGCCTGCACTAGATGTACTAAAGCCCCAGTTAGTTTTGTAGGCAGCATCACTTGTTTTTCCATCCCCTTCACATCTCGCACCTGCTTGATGTGCAGCCAAGCTGCCTCCTGCCAGCAGCTCGCACGTGGTCAGCCGTCCTACGCCAGGGAAACAGATTGGCCGCATCTGCCAGGCTATCAGCAGGCACAATTGTCCCACTGATGAGTGACAGTTTTGGACAGGAGTAAAGTGATCATTTGTTCATATTTAAATAGCTCTGGTCTTCGGAATAATGTCAGGCCACTGTGGGCTTGCTGGCGGTTTCACAGTTGGACGCTGGGATCTACCATGGGCTGTCTGCTAAGCCTTTCTTGTTTACATGCTTGTGTACATCACAGAGGGGCCAGCAATGAGTTTACGTGTGCCAACAGTGGTGGCCACACTGCAGTGTGGAGGTGCAGTAGCCTGGAGACCACCTCCATCACCCATCAGCCACCCAAATCAGTGACTGCCTGGAGAACATCATGGGCTGAGGACTGAGGATTCATCTGCCAGCACCCAACAGAGCAGTCACCGGCTGGGCACGGCCTTTGAGATGGATATTGCTGCAATCTGACAGGAAAATTGTGCCAGATTATCTCCGTTCATCAAGTGAGAGGATAGCGAAAAAGGCCATTTTAATAAGGGCAGAATTAAACTCGAATACAGCAAAAATGAAACTAGTTGTCTAAACAGAATAAATTTTTTAGAACTTTCACAGTGGTTTCTAAATCATCCCCAGCTAGTTCATGTTTGAGTGGAAGCTTTTTGTGGAAAGCTGATCTTATCTTACTGCAAGTGTTTTGCTCCTGTTCTGTGGAAAAATGTCTCATTCAGTTTGTAGAAAGAGGCTAGAAATACAATCTTGTTGAGAAACGGTGGGATTCTTGAGTCAGTCCAGGAATAAAGAAACCACAGAGAGATAAGGTGGAAAAAGTGTTATTAGGTCTCCAGTAAAGGATCAATTTACTCTGTTTGGAAACATGTAGGAATTTGCTCTCTTCTTTTGTATGGCACTGGGGAAATCAGGATTGATTTTTAAATATAATGATATAAGTTGGAAATAAGTTTCAAAGGTAAACTTAGAGGTGCATAATTAAAGAGTAATATTACCACTTTGTACTGTTGAGTTCAATTAAAAGACAGGTAAGTCCATGAGCATGATAAAGGAGCAAAGCCAAGGTGAGCACTCATAGTGCCTCTCAATTTTTGGTTTATTCCTGTCATTAGAAGTAGGTGAGCCTTTCTCATAAGAGGCTTGCTCCTAATCTCTCCTTTACCAAGCTGCCTATTTTCTGGGAGCCTGGGGAAACCTATCTTAACATTATAGAATTAAAACATTTTAAATGATGCAAACAGAATTTTGGCAAGATTTTATTTCATGGTCTCTTTTGTAGTTTTGCCTATTCATCCAGCTTGGAATTTAAAACCTGTTTAAATGCATCATTAAACTTTTCAGTTTACTTATGGGATAGATGCCACTCTTTCTCATTTAGCAAATTAGTGAACTGAGGCATATAGAAATTGGGTCAAATCAGTACTGGCATGGATTTTCCCTTGTGTACTCTATGACTGAGTTCAGCCCATGCAGTACTGTGTAGCTGGGACAGGTGATGCATCTAGTCAGCACAGAGTAACCCGCAGTATTCGTTCCCAAGTGAGAAAGGACCTGACCTATGGCTGATACAGCCTTCAGGGACTGAGAATCATGTTAAGCATGAGGTGGGAATGATCTCAGGAGCTTAGGTGTTGGGTTAAGGGTTTGATGTGAAGGCTACTGAAGAGAATGCAAATATTCCACTGGCCTGAGTGGGTTGCTTGAGGTCTTCACCATTTCAGCCATTTCAGCAGTTCATAATTTAATAGTTTCTAGTGGAGTTATCTGGATGGAAATAAAAGCCGTCTGTTACAGCACAAAACCCTAAAATAATAAGTTTTATGAATTAATGCTTCTGCTAGTTCAGTATCCAGTCTTGAATAATATTTCACATGGAAACAAATTAGATGATATTTCCAGAAGATTATTTGTATGGAAAAAAATAGACTATTTAGGACAATATGAGTATAAGAAAATTGTGCTAACTGATGGAAAGATACAATTTAATCTTGAGATTGTGCATATTCTTCTTCTCTTTTTGTATTAATTCTTATTAAATGTAGGTTTAAAATGTGATGCAAATTTATCTCATGGAGTTCAGCAGAAAGAAGAGGCAAAAAAATTTTCAGGCTTTTTTGTCTTCCATTTTAACATTCCATGGGTTATTTGAGTTTGTTGTTTGAACAGGTTGCTACAGTGCGTCACTTCAGCTACCTAAATGTTTTGATTTTGCTGTGAATTATATTCCAAGAATGCTTCTATTTTGCCCAAATCTGATAATTTTTAGAATTCATTACATTCAAAATGGCCTCTCATTTGAACAAGAGATCAGTGTTTATACAGCAAATGAAAATCAGTTATTGAATATATGTACATTCACATCCACTTTAAAAAGCTAAGAGTGTATTTATTGTATTGGTATGGAACAAAGTCAATTGTTTTAAAAGAACTGTGAATATTGTGAGTAGCTACAGAATTTGTCATTGTTTCTGTTTTTCCTCTCAAATAGCTATTTCAAACATCAGCTTCTTATCTCCTTAATCCTTTTCCAAAATCTAATAACTGAAATAAAATTATATTCTAAAATGATAGCAGAAATCAATGGCCAGAGATATTAGTGGATGCTTATTGACACAGATGATACTATTTTCATGTTGCCATAATGTTGGTCCAGATGCTCAACTGTCAGTTTCAGGCACTGAGTAGGTGGATTTGGAAGCTCTAGCAGTCCAGAAGCAAATGCTTTTGGCAGGCTCTGGAGTGACTATAGATCCACGTGGTTATTTATGACCTATAACCGCAGCTCTACTGGCTAGTGTATATTCCTACCATACAGAAAATCCCATCCCCACTTGTTACCCGAACATGATCCTTTGCACAAATGGGCTATGTGTTCTGTTTCCTAGATATTCAATGTTTCTGAAGAAAAGAAGCATCATTGGAAACTTTGTCGTTGTATTTCTATATGACCTAATATCGCATATTGAGTGTATACAAAATTTTATTAAGTTCTCACTTTCCATGGCTGATAAATCGCTCTTGGTCAGAGCTGGGTGTATTAAAGTGCTTGGTTGATTTAGGATGTGGATGTAAATGGCAAAGCTCGGTTTATGAGCTTCATTATTTCTGGAGTGAGGTTTCCCGTACAGTCCATTAATCTACCTGATTTTTATTATCTCTTTCTCAAGAACAGCCACTTTCTTAATCGGTATTTTGACACTGAGGTTTAATGGCATTTAAAAAGATGACAGACCCATGCAGAGAAGTTACGAGTCATACGTATTAAATTGTTCAGTCATGAGAAGATCATTCCATCCCAGAAATGGAAACTCTGCTGTTCTTTTTCCATTTAGGTTTTAGTTTTTGCTCTGGTAGTTTGAACATAATACTCTATAAAATAATTTCCTTCTGCTCTCAGGAAAGATTTTTTTCTCTGCTTCTCTATAAACTAGAAGAATGAGAGAGACAGCAACTAGAGAATCCCAAGCACACTCACATTTTTTGAGCACTTCTGGAATCAGTAAAAATCAACTTGATAAAACAAAATCCTCCAGCATTAATGCACCTAATCCTACATTACTATACGGACAGCTATTCCTTTATTTGTACAAGCCACTCTGCCTTCAGAAATACACTGCATCTCCATACCAGTATAATATTTGAGTAGGTGGTCTTCCAATTCTGAGGCAAAACCAGGTCAAACTTCTTATTGACAAGATTCTACTGGCTTCTATGGTTCTTCGTCTTAGCAACCTGAGTCAGTCTTTCTGATAAGACTTTCTTCTGTGGATTTATAACAGAATATTTTATCTTTAAACTTCTTTGCAACACACTTTTCATTTGCTAAAAGCTCTCTACATTTTAACTGTATGCATATATTTAAGCTGGCATTAGTTTTCATAGCGAACGTGAAAATATAATGTACATAACCAGCTCAAGCTCATTACTGTGCTATTTAAATACGTTTCATAACCATATTTGTGCAAAAATAAATAAGCTTTTTTTTATTAACAACCTGCGTTACTTACAGAGAGCAATATGCTCTTGCTGCAGGCAGAGGAAGCACCTTCTTTTCTGATGGTCTGAAGCTTTTCACCCTGTATATATGGTTGCAAAAGGATTAGGGATGTAGTCCTGCAGAGAACATACATTTTCTGCCGTGTATGGAGCAGTTTAAACTTCATGCATGTGTTCTCTTCTTGGAAATGTCTGTCTGGTTTAGCACATGTTTTTTAGCTCTGAAGTGCAGGGCTTCTGCAATATGTTCTCAACATAATTCTGGATGAGTGCCTGTGTGAATGGAGGCGCTCGCAGTGAAGGAGTAATGTGATCTTTGGAATAGATTAGTATGAATGGGAGCGCTTTGACAGCAGAGATCAGACAGATTTGTGTGGGATTTTTCATTCCACTTGCAGGAGTTAGGAACTGTTGTTTGTGGTCATTATTCCTTTTCCAGGGTGTTGCACCTCTTAATGTAAAAACCTATCTTTTTGCTAGGGGACAGGCTGTAAGAGGATTTAGACTTGTACAGTAAGTAACATGCCTTGTTTTTTTCCCTGGTGGTTTTATCGTTGTCTCTAGGTTCTTAAGATCTGGATATATGAATACGGACTGGCAAGTTAGCTTGATTCATCGTAAAGACAGGCATACTTAAAGCAGTGAAGATAAAACATATTCACCTCTACTGTGGTGATCTCCTTTAGAAGTTAGCAAACTGCTACACAATTGGAAGTAGAATCGCAGAATCAGCCACTTTGGGATGGACCTCAGGTACCTCCAGTCCAAACTCCTGCTCTAAGCAGAGTCACCTGTGAGATCAGACCAGGCTGCTCAGGGCTTTATCCAGTTGGGTCTTGAAACCTCCAAGGACGGAGACTGCACAAGCTGCCTGGGCAGCCTGATCCAGTGCCTGACTGTCCTCAGTGAAATTTCTTTCCTTATATGCAGCTAGAATCTCTTCTTTCAATTTATGACTCCTGCCTCTCATTCTCCTGCTGCGCACTGTTGTGAAGAGCCTGGCTCCAGCTCCTCAACAACCCTCCAGGTAGGCAGGGTCAGGCTCCTGTGAGACCCCGCTGAAGCTGTCCTTCATCCAGGCTGAACAAAACCAGCTCCCTCAGCTTTTGTTTGCAGAGCTCCAGCCCCGACCATCCCCATGGCCTCTGCTGGACTTCCCCAATGTCTTTCTATATCAGACCCAGACTTCAGCAGAAATAATTGCAGAAACAAGGACTTAAACTTGTGTTTGTCTCTTGCACACTTTTATGCCATTCATTCCTTTTGCTATTCACTGAGTTAACCTCTCAGCACTACTAAGAAGGCAAAATCTATTATCATTTAACTATCTTCTTGGAATTTCATTAAGAACATGATACTTATTTTTCCTACAATGTCTGCTTTTCAGTTTCTTTGCTCAAGTCCATGGATGGCAGACATTTTTCAGGATTAATAAATTCTTTAGTGATAACATCATTAGTCACTATCAGAAGATCCAATAAGCCTTTAAAGGAGTGATGGGGATGTCAATACATGTATGAAAAAAGGTTTTGAAATTGCTTCCTGTTTCTAGCAAGTCAATAAAAGTCCTCAGTGGGAGGCTGAACATCTCAGTATCCCCGTGTAACAGCAGCTGGAGGCTTTTCAGGACAGAACACAAGCACACATGCGAAGCAGGAACATTTAAAGCTACTTCCAGGCTCATCTGCAAAAGAGGTCTCTTTCTAAGGAGTGGCAAGGTGCATGAAAAGTAAAGTGCCTTCTCTGTCTTTATTTCTAAATGGCATCTGAAAAGTTCTCTCTGAGCTCTACCTTACCCTCATCATTGAAGGAGGAATTGCAGACGACATCAAATGGGAGGAGCAGTCGCTGCACTGGAGGACAGGGCTGCTGTTCAGAAAGACCCCGACCAGCTGGAGAAATGGGCTGGCAGGAACCTCATGGAGTCCAGCCAAGGCCCTTTGATGATCCACAATCCCTTGTTCATGTCCTTCAAAAATGCGGTAAACGAGTTTCACCACTGTGGGAAGAAGTGGGCAATAGATGTATGAGTTGAAGAGCTGAGCTGGTATTAGGCAAAATATTCCTCTCTCATTCCAGCAGTATGCATCACCACCTTTTGTTGTGGTGCTATAAATGCTATATCAAGTAGGACTAAAACATCAGAAAAAAGTAAACTACCTTGAAGGCATAAATAAATATTTCTGCCCTGTTTAGAGGCAAGAAAGGTTTCTCACATGTGTCCCTCTCTCCAAGGCCCTCCCTTGAGAGTTTGAAGCAGAGAAGCTCCATTATCCCGTGCTGCTAGGGGTGGCCCCGTATCACACCCGGGGCTCTTTCCTTGCAGGAAAAGCTGCCTTTTCATTTCTGTCTGTGTCTAAAGTGAGGAAAGTTCACTCATGACAGCCTCTTTTTCACAGATGACTGCAAGAGTTGAATTATCAGGGCAGCTTGTCAGGACATTTTTTTCCCATCTTCTCCCCTAGGGTTTTTCTTTTGACTTAGTGTTTAGCTTCGCTGGAATTGCCCCAAAGTAACTATGCATCAGGAAAGCTGGGACATCCCTGAAGCCCAGCTTGAAAGACAATTTGTGTCAGTGCAGCTGGAACAAGAGCTGAAATGGGGACTAACCCCCTTTGTAGAGCAGAGCTCTCCTGGTGCCAGTCAGCAGAATGGATTTGGCTAGCATGAGTCTGCTGGGCATGTGCCTTTGCTTAGGGAGAGGAGATAAAAGGATTTTCTGGCAGCTTATCAAGCCAAACAGCCACCTGCCACCTCTGCTTGTGCAAGGCCAGGCACCAGCAGCAGGCACCAGCACGTGCATGTCCGTGTCCGGGCAAGGAGGGGAGAGCTAGGTTACCCCTTCCACCACCAGGACAGTCAGACACCAAAGCACTTTCAACGTTCATTTGTGAAAATCCAGGCACATTGCCTCTTCACATCAAAGGCAGAGAAGCTGCACTGTTCTTCAAGTGAATTATATCTAACTCTTACTTAGCATTTCATCTGTGCCTTTCAGAGCACTTGGCATCGACAGCTTTTTTTATAACCGATTAAATAAATGAACAGAGGTTCCTCTACATTTATTTCCCCGATATTTAAAAACAAACTATTAACTCTTTTCTCAGCTGCTTAACTGTAAGATCAGAAGAAGAGGTCAGTTGTTATCTCACAGAGGTTTTAAAGTGGAGATATTTACTGTAGTGATTTATGATGCCATCCTTGACCTTGGATTACTTGGTAGCAATTAAACCAAGTGTTTAAGTTCCTGAAGAATTGGGAAATATGTCAGAATGGAAGAGAACTTTTTCACCATGTCCTGTACAAAAATACTCTTTTGATTCATAAGCCACAACCTGGCTGCTGTTTCCTAGCTTTTCCTGCAGGTACCCATCAGAAGCAATCAGGGGAAGAACAGTATATCGATGAGAATAACACAATGATTTTATGTTATTGAAAATTATTCATGTATTCAGTTTCATTGAGGCTTTTCCTGTAGAACTCACTAGAAAGAATTACCATCTGGAAATTAAAGGGATAAGACATATTGCCATTAATTTTCAGAAACATTCAATATCTTTTTATGCTGGATTTTTTCCAATTAAGTGAGTCGGTTCTGTGCTGGATGTGGAAAAGTAAAGTAACGACAAGTTAATTCTGAGGGAAATGTGAATAGATTGAAGCTTGTTACTGAGTTGACTTCATAGCTTCCTAGTTGTCAGCCTCTGGATTGTAAATGGGTGGCACTGTGCAGATGGATCTTTTTGGCACCATACAGAAAGTAACTATTACTGGAAAAAATATTTTGTACATAAGCACAAAGGAGAAACAGGTAAATATGTATTAGTTTATATATATAGCCAATAGTAAATCTATTTATTAAAATAGTCTTCTGTTATAGCTGTAGCAAACTTTTCTGAAAGTACTTACAAATATTTTTTATTAATTTTGCAAGGCTGCCTGTATTCATACATATATATGTGTATTACAGACATGCTCATACACACACAAATATGCACTATCACTGTTCCAACTGGATTTGTCTTTAGCAAATGACTGGCAATGCTAAAAGTACTAAAGGGGCTTTCATCATATTGAATTAAAGTCACTCAAAGGAAATTGGAAAATGGAGCTTTGTGTGAAGACAGAATGGTATAAAAATGGAAAAGGTCTCTCTTTCCATTCCCTTTTGCCTCTCTTTTCTGTAGTGTTTCTCTCTGTACTGCTTTTCATTCTTCTGCTCCCTATTACCCTTCTAAACCCTGTGCTACTCCCACCTATTCCGTTCCTTTGCTTTCATAGTAACTAGCAATATGTCCTTTCATGTTCCCGTCGAGCTTGGCCAAGTGGCAATTGCTTGCTCTCCCATGCACATTAACTTTTCTCATTGTCCTTAGCTGAAAAGGTACAACTGTGCTGGCTCTTCAAGGTGGTTTGTTTCAGATGGGTTTTTTCAGGGTGGTGAATCAGATTCATTTTATTCTTCAGTCACTGCGCCGCCGCTTTGATGTTTCTGTTCTTCCCAGTAACACGTCAATGACGGTATCTTTTCTGCAATATAACACCGTACCAGGCAGCCTGATGGAGGGATAAGTTCATGGCATTTCAGTACTCAGCTACTACCAAGTGTTAATGCTGTTTTGACAGTAGTAAAATCTGTGTCTGTCACTCCATCTGTAATAAACAGGAGATGAAGTCACGCTGTTTCTATGCAGGGGCACAGCGAGGACTGGAGAACGTGACGCTAAGCATATGTGTAGCACTAAACATCATGGAACTACACCATTACTTGAGCTTCATCTGATTCATCTTATGACAAAAAATGAGCATGCAATAATGGAATAAGTGTTAGCAAATATTTTGCCACTGAATTTAGATCACAGATTTATTTCAATAATAAACATGGGATTGCATCTTGATAGGTTGTTAGTTGAGTTGTGTGGGTGGTTAGTCTTTTATTTTTATTCAGATGGTTCGGTGAAATCACATGATTTAATTATTTTGTCTGTAGTAAGAATACTGAACTCAGTCATCAGCTATACCAAGTGATCTTCACTCCGATTGAAATCATAGGGCAATAACGTCAGAATCATTACGCGGAGTTTTGTTTGTCCAATTTGAATATGCATGAGAAGCTGTCCAGAGAATGGTAGGCAAGACAACACTTTTGTTAAAATGTTAGGAAAAAAGGACTTTGCAGAGCTGGTATATCTTTAAGTATTGTAACAGAGTAAAATTTAGTGCTGAGTTAGTTTATGAAAACACCATTCGTACTTTATTATTCAGGAATCAATATGAAAACCTGGACGCTAGATCTCCTTGCAGACTGTAAGAAAAAAAAGTGTTAACAATTTCTGAAAGGCTTGATCTACTCTCATCAGCTGGAAAGCATTAACCACACTCTTCCCAGTCATTGTGGAAAGAGCCTTGAATTTAAATTTCCAAAATAGGAGATGACAGCACAGTTTATAATGCTGTCTCTTTTCACACGAGGGACTGAGGATCTGAAGCTGCAGGCTCTTCAGGGTGGCAGAACAAAATGGGAGCTGTGCTGACGAATGATTGCTTTGTCAGGATTATGGGCTGCAGTCAAGGCTGGAGGAGCTGCCTGAGTGTCACTTGCGTTTTGGAGAACGGACATCATTCTGCTCCCATGGTTGTTTCTGTTCCAGTGCCGGAACGCATGGCCCATTTCTGATTTTTATCTCCTTTCCAACTGACACAACTGGCACAAGTCCTCTTTTGATCTGTGAGATCAGAAACAGATGTTGGGTACTTTATCTCGAGGATTTGGGGACAGGATTTACAGGCCTGGTTCCAGCAGCCAGATTCAGGCAACCCCTGATCTAATGGGGAAACCTGAAAGGTCATGCCACCATGCCTATGTCACAGACTGTGGGACCATCTGTTTAAGGCACCTTTATTTATTTGTGATAGATTTCTTTTAACCAAGCAGCAAGGGAGAAACTCATTCTACAACTCTTTTGTAAAAGACAGCTATTCACCTGTGGGGTTTTTTCTGTAAAAGAAGACCATTCACCAGCTGTGCCCTCAGCAAAGTCCTCTGTACCTCACCACATGACTTACAAACTCAGGAAGCAGACAGGCAGACAGCAAACATAAAGGTTGAGGTCAGGATTAAGACACTCAGGTACTGACATCTATAAGTCTCAGTTCCCTCTAGAGTCAGTGGAGATCTAATCATTGCCAACAGTGGAGCCTAGCATGCAACTGAAGTTGCACGGACCATGCTCAAGCAGACACAAGGGGTAGGATTCAGTTGCCCAAATACAGACAACTAGTATCAGTTCAGGTGCTGTGAAGCACCTTTCTTGGCCTCTTGCAGGCACTACAGAAAGGTTCATGTGTCCCCCAAGGGTGTATTTGCCATCCCTTGCAGATGTCTTAGGCACCTTATCCTGTATGGACAACCTGCTGCAACTGACCGTTCTTGAGCAGAGGGATTGGACTAGGTGATTTCAAAAGATCTGTTTGAACCTAAATGATACTGTGGTCTCAGCTGGCAATAGATGCCAGTGCATTGGGCACCTGAGAATTGCTGTTCCGCCAAAATGGCTGTAGGCTCCAATGATAGTGTTGCCTGCAGCTCGGCTCGTTTGAGGATGCTTAGGAGTCTAGTACCCCATGAGGTGCCCTATATCTGCCTGGGATTGACAGAAACAGAACAGCACTTATGGGAAACACACACCCCTTCTGTGCCAGGCGGGACACCCTCATCATCTCGGGTACACTGGATACCAACCTTTGAGTGACTGATTTCTCCATGGCCATGTCTTTTGGAATACTATGTAGCCAAGAGTCCAGATGGTAAAGTCTGCCTATCCAAAAAATAATTGCTTCTGTGGTAAGATAACTCCTTGCTATTATATTATGGATCTACTTTGAGTGTGTTACACTTCTGCATTTTATGCTTCTGTCTTACATTAACAAGCCCTCAACTGCCTGGAGCTTCCTTGCTACGCTGGTATTTGATCAAGCCATCTCTAAACCATTCTTGGGCAAATTAAAAAAAAGACTGGGTTGGGTTTTTTTTAATTTAAGGCAGATTTTTCAGACCTTAATTCAGTCCTGCAGACCTTACCATGACAGTTGTTGAGTCTCTAAAACCATGCATGGTAGTACACCTCCTCTCCACCCTACTACTTAGTAACTGTAGCATTGCAGCAGCCATCACCTACCACATTGTGTGGGAATTGTCCCGCTTCAGTTGTCCCCCAGTAACTCAGCTCAGCTCTAAGCATCTTTCACCATCACATATCCAGGCTCTCATTCTGTAAGCAAAAACAGCCCGCGTACAAAACTTGCATTCAAATATGTTCAAATGGATGATGGTTAAATGAGACCAATTTACCACACATTTGTTTCTTGCTTTGCCTTTATCAGTTTTCACCAGAAAATAATTTACTTTGATTTGTGTTTGCATTTGTATTGCAGTCTCTGCCAGCAACAGTGAGGGTTTTTTTCCAGCTCATTTGTAGACACTGATTAGCAAAACAGGACAATGAAAATCCTTGAAGTGTTTTAGTGGCATTTTGTGACCAAACAAAATCCCAAAACCCAAAGTGGTTTGAGTGGTTCATCTTTGAGTTATATTAAGGGATGCTCCATTAAGTACTAAAGATTTGGAAGCTCCACCCCATGCCAGAGGATGTGGCCCACCGGGATGGTGTGTGCCTTTTGTCACCTGGATCAGAAAGAGGCAGATGAGCTGGCAACTGAATGCTGGTGATCTTTCACCGAAGTAACTACCATTTCGCACGAAATCATAGCAGTGCTATTGTCTGAACACGAGAGAAAGCCGTAGAATCAAATGAAGGATTAAAACAGCTGTTTTCATTTCAGTCTCTGTTTAAAAATGAAGCCATACCCAGAGAAACCCATCCCAAATATCCATTCCCCTCCCTTATTTGGCTCTTCAGCAGGAATCAATCTTATTGTCTTAGGCAAAACATTTTCTCACACACCCATAGTGCAGCACAGGGAAGTCCCTCGTATGTTCCTTGAGCAAAGGAGAAGCTGCAGCACTGGGTTGCAGGTGGAGGTCCTTGTGTAAAACCTCACTGTAAGGCATGTTTCCAGTCCAGTAGCCTACTGCCAAGGTCCTTTCCTTCCCACCACAGCTGGAAGTGGCCTCTTCCCATCACAGGACTGATGTACAGACAGATCCTTCACGTTTTGTTGCAGCTGCTGTTATCACACAGCATCATGTGTCTTGGATTGATATAACAGTGAATTAGGTTGAAATCTGGGATTTTAGATCCGTTTGTTGCACTCCACTTCTAATTGCAGACTGCCCAAGAATCAGCAGTGTTGGACTGCTCCATAATCCCTTTGCCTTGCTGCTCAAAATCCAATTTTTATTCAACAAAATGTACCAATTTGGATGAGCAAGCTAAGCCAGCAAACATCAGAAGAGAGTGTACCAGGAAATTACCTCACTCTCCCCCACCTCTCTGTCATTGCTATAATCTCATTTACCCTGGAACACTAAGAAATGTAGAGGAATCCAGTTAATTTGCTTTATTTCCCTTGGTGGATGTGACAGAGCTGCTTGCGACCTATTGAGCTGCTCTAACCTACGTAGGGATTTCAGCGAACAGCCAGTTTACTTACAAATAGTTGCAACTTCTTTAGTCATATTGAATAAGACCTTATTATTTTTCCTCTAAAAATCCTGAAAATGGGGATCCATGAGCTTTTGAGGGTGGCATGTTATTATATGACAGGCTTAGCCAGCATAGCCAAGTGTTACTGTTACACGCACTGACACCTGCAAGTCTCAGCCATGGATCCAAATGTTGTCACACTGGGGCTATCTACAACCCTATGATTAAAATGTATTCCTCTCCAAAAAAACCCTTTGGCATCCCTTGGGTTTAGCTGAGGGAAGGATGTTGTTGCCTCCTAGGCTGGTCTATTCACCTCTTAAAATGTGTTGCATACTTGCAGCCTCGTGGTATTTGGGCAACAGTGGTTTTCTGTACAGGGAGAAGGAAGGGACAGATCTCTTTTGGGGGAACGTCAGACACAGCAACCCTTTGCCACCCACCTGCTCACTGCAGACCGATGCTAAGAGGGCAGCCAGATGACTGGAGGGAAGGAGAGAGCCTTGGGTGCCTCACCTGGTCGCCCTTGGGTGGCTGAACCATGAACTGCTCCAGCAGCCTCCATACACTCCCCCCAGCCAGCTCCGAGCTGCTCATTGAGGACCTTTATACTCTCTTTACACTTTTTTTCCAACTCAGAAACATTTTGCAGTCACTTTGTGCAGACAAATCACATCAGATATGGGAGCAGCTCACTTCAATGCACCTTTGAGTTGCTCAGGTCTCATGTGAACAGTCTTGACGGTAAGAACCCCGACGTGAGGTGAACAATAACAGCTCCAGTGCACAAGGATGAAGACCAGCTGGCAACTGATGTTCATTCCTCCAGCCAAGGCAGTGTGAATATGCCCTATGTGAGTCACAGTGGGGATGGTGTCGTACAGCAGCAATTAATTTGCTCCTAAGGCAAATGAGTCCAAATGGTAAAGGTTTTTGCAAATGGAATTTACTGTTCCAATGCAAATAACTGACTGGCAAACAATAACCACTCCAGCCTAAAAGCTCGGCCAGCAGTTGGTTGACATTTGTGCTGCAGAGAGTTTACAGATTCCCCACGAGTTGGATAGGAGCTGTGTTTTGCAGCAACAATTGATTTATTACTGTGACAACCAGTAGAAATAGAAGGACCGGCTGGCAAGCAAGAGTGTGATCTGTTCCTCTGCAAACAAGCAAGAGGTGTCCAGCTGGCCAGTGGCCATTCCCAAGCAAAAGCTCAGGGGAGGATGCAGGTTATATCTCCTCTCTGCATGAGTTTTGCCTGCTAAAGAGTGAAGGAATTAGTTTTTTTTATATTGTACCAAAACACACTTGTATTTGGTAATGTTTCTACAAAGTAAATAAGTCAGGGGGATGAAAAGGTCAGGCTGCCTTCTAGGTATTTCACTTCTCAAGCAATAGGATGACCCTTTATCTGTTATTCATGAACAGAAAATCATTCCCATTTATATTGCAGCAACCCCTGTAGGGTCCAATCAAGGTCCCATTGTCCTGATGCCTGATTGGTGGCTGTAAGCAGAAAATTGCTGGTGCCTGCTTGGATGCAGTTCAGAAATCTCCATTTTTTGCCATGTAAGGTTTAACATGAGGACATTCTGATCAGTAAAGCACGTAAGCGCACGTGTAAAGCAATCTCTCTTCAGCAAAATGTTGTAGAGCGTTTCAGTCCTCCCAAAGAGAGGGGAATTTAAACGTGTGAAAACGCTTGGCTAAACCAGACAGGGCTGCTGCACCCGGACCTCATGTCTTTTGAGTGTATAAGACAGAGTTTTCTTTTGATGCATAGAGGGGTTTTGGGGGGTGGTGGGCCAACATGTCCAAATGAGGTCTGGAGGCAGTGTGTTTTCTCTCCTAGGTGTGTTCTAAGCCTGCCCCAGTGAACTACACACAGTGCAGAGAGCTGCGATTAGTGGGAGTGCACTAGGCATCTGCAAGTGTGTCAGGGGTGTGAGCAGCAGGAGAGATGAATCATTTCCAGTTTCTGAAACAAAATAATGAAGTGTAATAGACTGAAATTAAGATATGAAAAATGAGGCTGAGTGAAAAGAAAAATATACCAGTGACAAAAGCTCTCCGATTATGGAGTAATCTGGATGGAACAAGGGAAGAAACCAAAATGGCATGTAGTATTTCATGGTGGTTAATCTGGTATAGACTAAGACAGAAGGATTAGTTCTTCATTGGTTGATAATGGACAAGCTGAGACTTCAGGGATATGAGAAGTTAAAATTAATGTATGACAACAAATGCATCATTTATGTGAATATGGCAAAGCATATTTGTGGTTCATCATTTCTGCTGTAAAAATAATACAAAAAAAAAAAAATCAACATTGACCAACAGCTAGCTACAGCTACTTCATATTCTGGATACTGTGTAAAATCTTACTATGCTAGTAAGCCTGGAAAACACCGACTTTGTAAAGCTGATAACTGTAATGCAGTGGAAACATTGTTTGGGATCAGCGGAGTGCATCGTGGTGATAAAGAATGTCCCTGTAACGCTGTTATAGTAATTGAAGCTGCAGTTTGTCTCCTCCACAGCAAAGCAGGCTGAGGCTGCCAGAAGGTTTTCTAAAACTTCCCTTTGCAGTGCTGAGCATTTTGTTGCCTTCATCCCGTGATTGCTCACCGGAGTTTCTACCACTTTGGGCTCTAACACAGACACTAATGAATACAGGTAATTTTCATTTTTTAAGATGCTTAACTGCTGTGGAGTGTACAGGTTACTTCCTTATAGAATAGGGAATCACAACATTTCATGCTTAAAACAAAACCCAAACCACTAGGGTCAGCCTTTGGGGGCCTCATTTTCAATGAAATCAGTGTAGTCATGCACAGAAAATAACAGTATTTTTGTAGGCGTATACAAGATAGCGTTCAGTCTTCCTTTCCATTTTGAGATTTTGTTTTTAAAGAGAGTCCTTTACTCAGATTCCTTTTAAGATTTCCCTTCCTTTCTGCTTCTATTGTATATCTTTAACTGACCAGGGTGATTTAGCAGTATTTGACTCTCAGCATGTTAAAAAGATATTCAAGGCTCCCCTTACATGGGAAGACAAAAAGCAGCTTTAGGACGCTGGCAGCTTTCTCATCTACATATGAAAGCAACAAGAAAAGAAACAATTAAATGGCACAGCTTCTCCTGGAGCTCTCAGACCTTTCTATCATCTTCATTTTCCAGTTAGTGATTTACGTGAGCCTGCCCTCTGCATTAGCCTGGCTCACTTGGCTGCATCATTCCCCCCAACACTCCTAAGGCAGGCAAAACTGCCACCGAATTCAAGCCTAATAGGGTCCATTGCAGCAAGAGAAACCAATTTCGGTTTTAGTGAGATATCTACAGCTGAAGCAAGTAAATTTAACACACATTGCCCTGAGTTGACTTTCACACTAGTGCTATGTTGCTGCAACTCTTGGTGAAGTTCAGTTTACACCAGGCAGTCCAGAACTTATTCCTCACATCACTAAGGACCACCTATCTCAAAGGGAAAGTGTCTCGTGAAAGCTGGTGGGGAAGGAACTGTTGATATTCATGAATGGAGAGTCTAGGCAAAACGCAGTAATATTTGAATGGACAGCAAGCCAGACCCTCAGAAACCTGGTTGGGTAGCAAGCGCATTCTCCTGTGTGTGTGCCCAGTAACTGTCATACCTGTGTGAGTAAGAAATTGTGAGGTTTGTCAGTGGGTATAAGACTGATGCCTGTGTTGACAGGGAGGAGGGAGGAAGCACTTCTGCCTAGCATAATTCACAGGGGACACCGTTCTATTTGTTTTAGCACATCTGGCAATGCAGATGTAGCTAGAAGAGGGTTCACAGAATCATAGAATCGTTTAGGTTGGAAAAGGCCCTTAAGATCATCCAGTCCAACCACTGACCCTACTCTACCAGGTCTGCCACTAAACCATGTCTCCAAGCACCACATCTACACGACGTTTAAACACCTCTAGGGATGGTGACTCAACCACCTGCCTGGGCAGCCTGTTCCAATGTCTGATAACTCTTTCAGTGAAAAATTTTTTCCTAACGTCCAGCCTAAACCTCCCCCGGTGCAACTTGAACCCATTTCCTCTTGTCCTATCACTAGTTACTTGGGAGAATAGATCAGCTCTCATCTCACTACAGCCTCCTTTCAGGTAGTTGTAGAGAGCAATAAGGTCTCCCCTCAACCTTCTCTTCTCCAGACTAAACAGTTCCAATTCCTTCAGCCGCTCTTCATAAGACTTTCTCCATGTCATGTTGTGGGCTTTTTTGTGTCTTTCAGTATGGTTAATTGTTCATTAATATCTTTTAACCCTTACTTTTATGGACATTTGAATGCTCTGTTTCAACACCTGTTTGTCACTTTTTCATCCAGTCTCAGGTGAGCGTTTGGAGTAGTTACTTGAAAAATCAGTATAGATTGAGAGAATACCTGAGACTGAAAACAATATGGTCTTGGTTTCTCCTCTTAAGCATTTTTATCAGGTAGATTCAAATAGCACGTTAGGCAAAAAGAAAGCTCCTAAAGGGTTACTGAAACAGCGTCACTGTCAGGCTCAGCTGCAAAAGGCACCTTAGCAATGACTGCTCTTCGCACAGCCAGGGACAGATGGGCTGTGTGGCATGGTCCTCAGCCCTCCTTCTGTTTGATACGAGCTGGTTCTGTCTCCACATGTTCACCCTGACCCATGCACAGACCACAGAGGACATTTCAATTAACCCTGTGCGGTAGGTGCCACACCTGCAGCAAGGGGCAGCTCTCCTGCGTGCATGACAGCAGACAATGGTGGTATTCCAGTATTTCCCACAGTTTTGATAATTTTTTTAAAGGGTCTTCAAATCATATATATATGGCAGACCAGCAATAAAAGCCTAGTTGTAGATGGCTGTTTCTGCCTGAACTCGGTGCTGTCTCCAAAGCCAAGGCGGCTGTGACACACCAGCCAGCACATGGCATGAGTTGACGTGTTATGTGCCTATTGCTTCCCTGAAACTAATGCTGTGTGTCACGAACTGCTGCAGCCGTCTCCCACGCTTCTAAAAGCAATTTCCACTCTATTAAGTTCTACCCTTTATGGTGTCCAGGAAGCTTAAAACAGGCTTCATTTTACCTACAGTCTTAGCAATTGCCACCAATCTCTCCTTGGGTGGGTTATTAAATCAAGGCTATTGAATCAGATTCTGCTGGCAGCTATTTGATGTCAAACCTGGAATAATCCCAAATTTACAGCTGAAGTTGGTGTTAGTTAGGAACTAAAGGTTGGTCCCTTCAAGTTTTAACTCTGTACATTGCAGGTTGTATTAAAGATTCAAAGTTTTCTAGAAGCAGCCAGCCCTGGCTGCACAGGGCAGATGTCCTATGGGATAACTACTCAAGAGGACATTTTGACCTGCTCACCGTGCTCTGAAATTTCCTGCACAGTGAACTGAGGAGCTTCTGTACAAGAAGGAATGTCAACTAAAATTATAATAGCTCTGTTTTTTTCTCCATAATTCTGCTCAATGGGTTTTCTATAGAAGAATACAACATTTTCTTCCCAAAGCTCCAAATTTCTTATGGGAAGGGTGACCCGTTTCCTTCGTACACGTGGGATTCCAAAGAGGAGTACTTGGGTAGCAGGGGTATCAGGAGAGATCCGTCCGGTTTACGCAGATTTTTCTGCACTTGGACATTTTCAGGCTGTTTCAGTCCTGGTTCCCAGGCGAGGTGTATTAAATACCAGTGGCTGGGTTCCACCGAGAGACAGTTGTGTTACAGAGATCCCCCTGTGCTGCAGACATCGGGGAAGCTCAGTGCAGTGGCTGACGCTGTTTCTGTGAGTCTGGAGCTGGGCTCACTGAGAATGCCTTGCATTCATTAATGTAATTGTATAGGCTCAGGCAAAGTGTCCACAAAATGCTAAGGAAGAGCCGCATGTGGGGAAGTTGCTGGTGGGTTGGGTGGGTGCAGCCTGTGCCCACGTCACCCAGAGCGCAGGAACGAGACCTGCGCCAAGCACGGTGCAGTTTCCCATCTCGGAAAGACATCAGGGCTTGTCCTACCTTTGGACTTGAGAAAGTCCTGTGTCTAGGAGTGGGGGACCCTGACTCAACCAGAGCCTTTGGACAGTGTTGCTTCCTTTCTGCAAAGGGACTGCACTATCACTCCTCTCCCACCCCTAAGCCTTCCAGCTTTTTAAGTCCTTTTCTTTTTTCAGATTAACCTGTAATAAAGGAAAATTAGCTCTGCTGGGTTGTGCAGAGTATTAAAAAAATTGAAAACAAACGTCCCCCAGCTCACTCCATCCTTTAAGGGACAGAGCCTTCCCTCCAGCCCTGATTTCAAAGCCAGTGGTTTATGGTAGTTTCTTGGTCTGTGCTAGGTGTCTCCTCCAGGGCCCCAGAAAGCCTCTTGCTTTCTACCACCAGGGTTGCTGGTGGGTAAGACCCCCCTGCTCCTCTCCAGTCCCACCATGTGCTGCAGGCTGCCAGCCTGCCCCTCCATCACTGCCCGCATCTCCCCTTGCGCTGGCAGGGTTCCCGCACCACGGGCAAGGCAAATAGACAGGAATCCATCCTGCCCACCCGCAGCCTTTTAAGAACATATAACTTATAGCAACGAATCCAACAAATACGGTTCCTAGTGCAGCAAACCACAGGGAGCCTGGCTTGAGACCGGCCTGGGCTGGAGTGGCACCAAGGTTGTCTCAAAGCTCTTTCCATACTGACACAGCAGAGGCAGACCCCTGTGCTCAAAGGCATAAGACATTGGAGAAATTAGCCCATAAAATTGTTTCTGATAAAAGAGGCTTATTTTTTATTTAATGTCACGTTAAATAAATTGCAAAGCGCAGCAGTGAGGATTTAGTACTTGCAGTGCTACCGGTATTATTTAGCATTTATACAGCGCTTTCCTCATTCAGGAAAGCACTTTTGCTAACTTAATTCATCCTCAGCCACCCTCTGCATGTCATGAGGGAAGTCAGGAACATTTAATATCCCCGCTGATAGATAAGGCATATGGCTGGGACTGGCACAGCTTTGTTACTTTTCCTCTTCCCCCACCCTCAGCATCCCACCTGAGTTGATTTTTGATGGCTACAGCCCATCCTGGGGACAGGCAGGATCCTGTCCCTTTGGTGAAAGACAGCAATGGTCCTGGCTAGGCAGCCAGTGGGAGCAGAGCTGAGACTGGTGGCAAGGACGGACAGGTCTCAGCAGACAAGAAGGATTGAGAGAGCAGGTCTAGAGGCTGAGACCTGGGAGCTGGGATACGGAGGTGAGTATGGGAGTGAAAGGATGCTTGGGCTGAGGAGGTCACTTGCATTGGCTGTTGGCTGTAGGCAGGAGAGAATTTGGGACAAAGGTTTGTGGGAGGCTTCTGGTATAGAAAAGTTTAGAAGTTGCTTTGAATTCTCTTACTTGATGGGGGGTATGTAAGGTAGGACATGGTAATGGGGCTGGGGAAGAGGACGGTAGGTCTGGAGAGGGGCTGGGGCACTGGGATACAGAACAGGTGTCCCTGGAGGTGAGCACCTCGGGGTGTGAGGTGTAGTGCTGGGAAAGGGCTTCAGCCTGGGGGAGCTGGGAGTTGATTTCCATGTCAGGAGACCTGCAGAGTGGACAGTGTTCCTGGGGAGGGACTGCCCATCTCTGCACACCTACCTGGCCCCTAAACACCACCACTGCTCCCCATTCCCAGCAAGACAGGGCGCTTCCCACCAGCAGACACATACCCCTTTGTCAGCAACCAGGGGCAAACAAGATGCCAGGAGAGTGCACAGCGCCCACCCTGCAGCCCTGTGCCCCTTCAGTTGCTGTTCCTGTAGGGTGGATGCCACAGCCCCATCACTTGCCAAAGTCCCAGGAAAAGAGTCCCAAGGATCTGCATGGGGGTCTTGCGCATGAGGTGCCCGGGGACAGGTCATGGATCGTGCCGTTGCATTTCATCTGGGTGAGGGGCTGCTCAGCACAAAAGGGAACAAATAAGGACAGCTACTCTAGCCCTTTAATCATTTGGGATCCTACTTTCAACGTATGTAAATACATCTGTGTGCCAGTTCTCCCCTCCCCTTTGAGCTGGCATAACTCCTAGTTTCAATGGATTTCTCCGATAGAGACCAGACCCATATATTGCATTCATTAAGCAAACCAAATTAATGCTCACGTAGATGGCACTTGCTTTTGGAAAGGATAGTAGCTACACACTGGTGTTGATTAACATGCTGATTAACGAATAAGATACTGATTAATGTCTACCGCCTTTGTAAACTAACATTTACAAAATCATGCAGTTATTGTAGGAGCGGGATGTGCTTTTTTAAAAAAATAACCTAGTAATATATTCATTCAGATAGCTCTTTTTACCATAAATCATTTGGAGATTAGAGCATTTTTATTGAAACTTTCTCTACGCTTACTTTCAAAGAGTCAAACTTTCTCTTTTAGAAGTACTCAATTTAACTCCCTTATAAAGTTCTCTTCCTTTGATAGTGAATTAAAAATACTATGAGTTAACTTACAGTTTTAAAAATTACTTGATTATAAATCCTTCCTGAAAGATTCCTGCATATATAAATTACTCTATTGTAATTAAAAGCCAAAACAAA
Source organism: Burhinus bistriatus (assembly GCA_013397275.1). NCBI lineage: Eukaryota > Metazoa > Chordata > Aves > Charadriiformes > Burhinidae > Burhinus > Burhinus bistriatus. Next base: position 202,049 of record VYXH01007036.1, on the reverse strand, counting down.
TACTTTTTTAACTTGCTCCTTAAAATACATTGATTCTGTTCTACACCTCTGCCCAAAAAATAGCTTCATGTCCCACTGAAAATTATATTTTTTTCTGGAAAGAGGAACAGATACCTATCCAAAAAGTTAACCCCAAATTACATTATACAAAAATTAAACAGTCATTGACTCTAATGTTCTGCACACGGTATACGCTCATACTTACAGTAGCTCTAGACTGAAACTGCTTGTAATGTTTTGCTGTAAACCTGAATCTAATATGAGTGAGAGGCTGCTTTAATTTTTTTAAGGAGCAGTTCTCCTAGCTGCAAAGGCATTGAAGACAGCCTGGGAGACACAATCTGTGCGATGCTGCTCTTTATTGTCACAGGTACAGAGTTCTGATGTGGCAATGCTGCACATTCAGGTCATTGAACATTTACCGATCGGGAAGGACTTTTCAGTCTCTGAAATGGTTACAAATGGTTGTTGTGGGAATGCACTCATTATAAGCAGCCTGATCTCAATGGAGTCCTACTATTTTATTTTGGGTAATAACGGCAAAGTCTTACCAACTGTTGATGGAGATACCATGGGGTTAATTTATATTCACGTTGGAAAAGCAAAGCAGTGCTCCCTCCCAACTCTGATACATCCCGCAAGTCTTTTCAATAGTTGATTGTCAGGTTGTCCCAATCTATAGCTTAGCGCTGACAACAGCTCACAGTTTATTTGCAGCTTTGAAGCCTGGTCCTATAGTGTTTCTCTTCTGACAGGAGATGAATAAAGGTGTCACTGTGGGAGACTTTTAGCCGGCTGCTATAAAAAGGACCGTCCTTGCCTTCCCTCGCAAGATCCTCTAGTTCACTTTTGGAGCTTGTGGCTTTCCTCTCGGCTGAGTTTAGCTCCATCAGCTCCAATTCATGCTTGGCAGCTGTTTCTAAAACTCTCTGTTTGTTATAATACCTGACAAAGTTGTTAATGATGGGATGGATGGGAAGGGCGATCGCTATCACCCCGCAAAGGAAACTGATGGCAGCATTCAGTTTTCCTAGTGTTGTTTTAGGGTATATATCTCCATATCCAACTGTGGTCATGGTAATGATGGCCCACCAAAATGACTGAGGGATGCTTTTAAATAAAGTTTCGGGGTGACTTTGCTCCATGGTATAACCCAGGGCAGAAAAGACAAAGATTCCAACGGCTAAGTACATGAGGAGGAGCCCGAGCTCCTTAAAGCTGCGTTTCAGGGCATATGTTAGAGTCTGGAGCCCTGAAGAGTGCCGGGCAAGCTTGAAAATCCTTGCGATCCTCATGATGCGCAGGGCCTGGACAGCCTGCTGGACATTGCTCAGCTCCATGAGCTTGGCTCCCAAGTGGGTCAAGGTCAGGCTGACATAGAAAGGAAGTATTGCTAGCACATCGACAACATTCATGAAAGACAGGGCAAAGTGGAATTTGTTGGGAGAGGAGATTAGCCTCAGCACATACTCCATGGTAAACCAGCCTATACAGGCTGTCTCTATGTTGTCCAGGGTGGGGTGCTCCATGCGGTTCCCCTCCGCGTCTACGACCTGCAGGTCTGGGATGGTGCCCACACACATCACGACAGAGGAGACCAAAATAAACAGAAAGGACAGAACAGCAATCACTCGAGCTGGGTAGGACGATTCTGGCTTCTCCAGAAATTTCCAGATGTATTTTTGGCACCTTTTCCAGCGACTTTCTGAGGCGTCTACTCCCAAGTCATCCAGAATCAGTTGCACCCTTCGAGCTATTTCTTCCAGTTCCTCCTTTTTTTCACTTAGATGAGTTTTGCAGCAGTCATCCAAAAATTTCAGATCCACTTTCCAAAATTCCATTTCATTCTTGAAACATATGGGGCATATTCCTTTCTTCATGTGAATTTCCCCAAAGTAGTACACGTCAATAATACATTTGAAAGCATCTGGATCTCTGTCAAAGTAAAACTCTCTTTTTCCAGGATCATAGTCATCACAGAGGGAGAATATGCTATCGTATCCCCCCGATAAACAGTTGATCAGCTCTGCCAGCCGTGTTTCTGGGTACTGATTCAGGTTATCTCCATAGAACACCTGCCTTACCCCACCGACATTGACTACGATCTCTGTTTCTTCATTTTTTTCTGATCCATCAGTGTCCACATCTGGAAAACTAGAGTCACCTACCATTTTAATTGTATTGGATTTTACTTGATTTTTAGCCTGTTGTTCAGTTTCAAAGCTTTGTGGTTTTAATTTCTCATGAAAGCAAATCAGCACCGAGTCAGCTCTATTACAAATGTTACCAAACTGACCCAGAGTCGTGGTGGGAAAGGTTACAGAGATAAACCTGCGGTCAGGAAAGCCTTGTGAGGTATGCAACAAGCTGCAGGGAAAAGACAAGTCATCGGGCTGCTGTGCTTGCAAGCAGGATGTTAGAAAGCTCCAGCAGATTTGAAAGAGAAGAAACCATTTAATAAAACTCACCCCTCTGCTCAGTGCTCGAGAGTCTTTTCAGGTCCCATTCTCTCTCTAAAAGTGATATGTATTCACAGGTTGGAAGTCACGGCAGAGAAATAAATCCTGTGCTCTGATTAACGCAACGTGCAGTGAGTGACAGTTCTCAGAGAGACAATCAGCAGGGTGAGCCCACAGAAAACTGTTGCAGTTTCTCTCTTCGATTCCACAGATTTCCCTAGAAAGCTGCTTTTGAATTTTGTTTCTCTTTCCGTTTTCTTTTTACTTTAAGATCTTCCAGAGTTTATCTGCTGACTCTTGCACATAGTCAGTCGGTGCAAGCGTGCAGAGGAGAAACTTGTGCTTGTTTTCCCTTTGCAGTTTCCCAACACAATAGGGAGCCCAGGCTGCGAGGAGTCCTTCCCAAACTCTACCCTCTTCTGGTGAAACCCAGCAAAGCACCTGCTACACAGCAGCTCAGCTATTTATACGCCTGCTTAGCTGTAGAATAATGTGTTTCTATACTGCCATGCACTTTAATGATTTTTAAAAACATTTTTTTACAGTCAAATACAAAACATAATCATGTATACAGTCGTTCAGAGCTGCAGAAAGACACCCCATTGATTTCTTCTGATGGCAAAAGCCAGATAAAAAATACAGTGTTTTGGAATAAATGCACAACATAAATCTTGCTCTCAGCGGGACTGGAGCAAGCCTAGAGTAATTCTCTGTCAGGACATTGAGTTACTGTAGATTTGTACCGGTGTCATTGGGAAACAAGCAGAGACCATAAAGTTCTCATTGCAGCTGCAGAGCAAAACTTTCCCTGAACTCTGCGCACAGTTCCCAAAGCTCTGTGTCCTCAGTTTAGCTGTGTTTTCTCAGTCTGCTGTCAACTGACCCTGATGAGTGTTTGAGCAATTTACAACGTCTATGATGATTTCTCAGTGAATGCCGCTTACCAGCAGCAGTGCTTCGTACTTCATCCAGCACTTCGCAAATAGAACAACAAGCATTTCCTTTTAATTTTGTTTTCTCCAAATTCCAGGATTTGATGGACATTTGTTCCCCAGACCCTTACATGCAGGTAGGCTTATCACCATGCTCTTAAATGCTTAAATCTGACTATACAGTTTATTTTAGTGAGTCATGAGGACTCCAATCCAGCAAAACCCACAGTTCATTAATTGTTTCTGGCCACAATACACCAGCAGGTTTGGATCTTCTCTAATTTACTGGCTTCTGAAAAGCTTGTAAGTGGAGGGGAATAGAGAGGGGCAAATCCAACTGATAGTTTGCTTCTTTAGGCTTGTGTCCATCCTGGGAGAAAGGTGAGAGCTGTGATGTGCCCACTGTCCTCGTGCCTGTGTCACCCAGCGAGGGGGATCCTGTTGAGCATGCTGTGCTCCATTTCCAATCCATTGCAGGAAACTTATGGGGAATTAGTCAGAGGCTGTGCACCAGACATCACCTTGACATGGAGTACTCACATAGCCTCGACTATCTTATCAATAGCCCTTGGAGATAGTTCATGACAGTCAGGAGTGCACAAGCCATGAGTTAAAATCACTGATCCAACCACTTCTCAAATCTCCCAATGACTTTCCTTGTCCCTGAGCTCTTGCGTGATCAAAAAGAGTAAAAATGTGAGAGGGAAGAGGTGAATTCATAATAGAGTTGCAAGAAATCTGTGAAACAGAAGAACACAATCATTTCTCTTTGTCTGTCACACGCATCCATGCACCAATTTATAATGCAAAAACTGAAGCCAAGGAGAAGTGGGTTCTTGCTGCCCAGTAAATGTAACACCTAGTCATCACAGTGCCACAGGAATAAGCTGTGCATGAACCATAGCTCCACAAACTTCTTCAAATGCCTGGGTTGTGTCACTCATATCCATGCTGCAGAATAGCACGGAGGGCTAGGAACAATAACTGCAGGGGCTGGTCACCTTATTCAAGTGACAGTCCCAGGAAAAGGGTAATATCTATTAGTCTACACCTGAGTCAGACTGTTAATCTCTGGAGGTCAGTGTCACCTTCATGTGTTCCTGAGAGTACCACATAGCGTGGGTGTAACACAAGACATCCCTTGAATTTTTTTCCAGGTACGTATGGGTTTGCTGAGACTTGCAAACTTCTTGGGACAAGAGAATTACCTTGCATATCTGGAAAAACCCTAGCTTTTGTGTGTTCAGCAATAAATGTTTCCCCACCCGGGACTTCCTTGCCTACTAACATGAATGGTTTAGCTTCATTTTAGAACAATAAATTTTAAGATGCCAGTAGCAGCTACTTGCTTGCAGACATGGTGCTTAGGGACATGGTCTAGTGGTGGTTTTGGCAGTGTTAGGTTGATGCTTGGACTCGATGTTCTTAAAGGTCCCTTCCAACCTAGACAATCCCATGATTCTATGATTCTATGTAATGTAGGTGGGATTGCTGACTATCAGTTCTTGCAAAACTAAACTGAGATCTGGGAAAGTTAGGTTTAAAATGCTGTCTGGCTGCATCAGTGTAGGGAAACAGGTTCTTTAGGTTTAAATCCTCGGATTTAACCACCTCAGATACCTACTGTCTTTGATCAGTGATTCATTCCAGTGACCTTTTGGTTTTTCTCCAGGTAATGATAAGAAATCAATGTATGGTCCAGCAGGACTGACACAGAAAGCACCACATTCATTTCCAAAAAGGCTCTTCTCCCCACTCCTGGAATTTTACAGAACAAACACCTACAAAATAGGCACACAGGATTAGTATGTACATTGTTCAGTTTGAAAGATGAAATAAACTCCTCTCAAATGATAAATCTCAGCACATTCTCGAAAGGTTGGGAACAAACTATTTTTGAAATGCCAGATCAGTCCTTATAAAGACTTTACTTAGTGCGGCTGCTAAAATCCTTGTGCTTTATTCTCCCTCGTCTTGCACCTTTTCAGAGTTCTTTACACCTTTCAGTGTGCCTGTCAAATGTTAGAGATCTGGTAGCATTTTAAATCCACTTTGACAAATGTAAATGATCCAAAGAGGGGTCAGGGAAAATGATAATGAATTAAAACCTTGGGTTTGTAGCTGAAAAGAGTGAGACAGGCTTATTTGATGAAGATTTTTTTATCAGACATACCGCAGAGCAGCGAACAACAGGAGCAGAATGAATAATTTGCAGCAAATAATTTATTTCACTAATTTAATTCATTTTTCATCCATTAAAAGAGAGCTTCTCTAATCTAAAAATTTCAGTAGATAACTGTTGCCCTGTAACTCATTTATGAGTAGTTTGCTGCAATTATTAGGGGTTCTAAATTCAACTTGTGTTGATTTATCTGGACTGGGCAAACAGGTCAAGCCGTGCTCTGTGCCTGCTGGCAGCGGTGTGTGCTGACAATTGAATTCCTACAGACTGAATAAGAAATAGGGAGGGGGTTTCTTTCTGTGTCGGTGCTTTGGCTCAGAGAATGGCTCACGTGGATTTGAGCTGACAGATGTGTTAAGTTTTGGCTATGGTTCAGACTGGCTCCTTCAGGGAGGAGGAGGAGGCTTAGCTGGACCTCAAGCCCTGTAGCCCGAGGGAAGGAGTCCCAGGTCTCTGGGCACCCACCTGCCAAGGGCAGCCCCAGCCTCAGCAGGGATTCCTGGGATCTCCCAGGGGGGCTTGGATCCCCACAGGGCTTGATCCACAAGGTGTAGGTGGAACGTGAATGGGCCCTGCATGAAGGATGCGGGTGGCACAGAGCACCCACAGTCCAGTGCCTGGGGACCTGCAGCAACAGCAGCGCTCCTTCATTTGCCACTTTTTGGGAGAGGACCTTCAATGCTGGGTGGCTTTGTGCCAGTTTGGGAAGGGAGATTGTTCCTCTTGAGCTGTAGTCTGGCTCATACCACACTCCCGAAGCTCAGCCAGCACCTCTGCCCTCCTGGGTGATGCACGCAGCCGCTCCCCACAGTGCTATGGGCCACAGTGGTGGATGAAGGGGCGTGAATGGGTTAGGAGCCAACCCTGAGGACATAAGATCGGACTCCATGTGGTGTAGTCAGACCCCTGCACTGAGCACAGCCCTGCTTTCAGTGCCTGGCACCACGGCGGCACCTTTGGCCTCTCTCTCCTCCTGGACTCTACAAAGTGTTTAGTGCTGTGTCTACATGTGCAAGCTTGAGAAAGTTCAGGAACCTGACTATGACTGTCCAAGCAAGAAACGGTTAGAATATGTCTCGTGTGGATCTGGCCCACACTGACCAGCTGACATGGACATTTCCCAGCCATCGCATGGCCATCAGACACCATTCCCAACAGGCAGTTTGCAGGCAGCCACCTGTACTGGAGACTAAAAGGGCTTCCTAGACTAGATGAAGACCAGTTGCCAGTTGACCTCAATGCCTAGAAACATCCTTGGGCACACGTAAAACTGTTCTAGTATCAAGTTGTGCTGAGTCACCTGCTGCCACTGGGCACCTGCTTTTTAGGTACTCTGATTTCTGTGTTGGACACTGTTGTGTGGCCCTCAAAGGCCACAGAACTAACAGCAGACTTGGAGGGATGGTAGTTCCTACTCTGAATAAACCCCCCCGCCCTTCTCCTTCTGCTGTGTCATATTTGATTTTTAAATGACACTCGTAAGACTGCAACTGTGATTGATCCAGCAAGAGATCTCAGCATCTAACATGCAATTTATTTTCAGCTAGATGCAGGCTATGGAGAGCCACTCAAAACAAGAACATGTGATGAAAATGGACTATAGAAAAGTCAGAGACCTAAAGGAGGGTGGGGAATGGAAATATCTTATTTCTCCTCCTTTCCTCAGGGTATTGTGGGGATAAAGCTTGCAGCCAGCTGCACGGGAACTGCTTCAGCAGCTGATAGCACAAGGTACTGTGTGGAGGAAACACCATATAATGCCAATCACAAGAAATGAGAAGTAGAAAATCTGGAAGAAAGAAAAGCAATGAATAACATCATTGTGGACTTCAGAAAGAGCAGGTCATCCAGAGCAGCTACTCTGATGACTTTACCACAGCCAGTTTTAGTAAGAGGAGCAGGAAAGACTTTGCTGTAAGAAGCCTTCAGGGTTTCCAAATCTAAGGTGGCTTCTAGTGGTTAGTGAGACAACCTCACAACCCCACTGGAAGATCCAGTACACTGGTTTTGGCAAATTAATCCAGCTACTGCATGTGGTTTTTTATCCTTTGTAGCTCAATATTGTAAATCCATTTTCAAATCATACTTTCTTTTGTCCTTATAAATTGCTCTGCAATAAAGCTGGCTGTTTTTGACACTCTACCAGAAAACATGGGATTGTGTTCCTACAGGTGCTGTGATTCCTAACGTGGATGTGAGGCCGCTGCCGTAGCACCAGCACCAACCCCATGCACTTCCCCAGTGCATCTGAAGGGCAACAGTGTGTGTCTTGCTCTCACAGAGTGTAGCACCACAGCGTGTGTGGGGGAGGCATGTTGTGGGCACTCACTGTCAACAGGAAACCTTCCTGATGCACGTGGTAGCAGCTCATGGTCTCAGCACTGATGTACATCTTGTGTATGTAGTCATGAGCTAATGGAAGGAGTCTGAGCCTCAGCGTGAAACGTGTTCAGCGCCCACAGTTGTTATTTCTGGCAACGGGTGAGTCTTTCAAAGCCCTTGATATGGGAAAAGAAGGGTCCATCAAATGTGAAGTGAGTGAAACAAAGTCTCTACATTTTTTAATACATCTCCATACTTTGTATGATGTTTTCTCAATACATTAGACTTCGTTCAGATTGTTATGTCAAAAGCAAGAGGTTATGAAATGTCTGAACTGAGATGAGTATCTGGACTGTACCAGATAACTTCACCTTGCGAATCTGGTTTTACGTGCCTCTGTCTCCAGCATATTTATGTATTTCTCCACAACTATTATTTCAGATCAAACAAGTCCTTCCTCGGTTTATTTTCCCTTCTCTTAGTTACTTTGGTTCTTTTTTGAAGTTCAAAATTTATAAATACTCAGTCAATTTATTTTAGCAGATCTTTTAATTAATTCCTTATTAAGAGACTGATAACAGCTTGCTGTAAATTTCAATTGGCCTTGCTTTCCATTTGACATTAACAAGTTTATTTTCCCATACAATTAAACCTGCCTTAAGTGACCACTCGAGACCAGCCAAATCTCTGATTTAATGTAAATGGCTTTATATAAATAAGATGCAGCCTCCACCGCAAGCAGCTAACAGCTGGGTTCAAATTAAGCATATCAGTGAGTCATGAATAGGATGGGAGCTGGAGATGCTGTAAAATTTTTAAGGACCTTGTCTTATTTACAGAGTCACTGTGTTTTGAGGAAGGACTGGAAGTCTGATTTCTGCTCTTAAACACTGTCATCAAAAGTTTTCAGTTAATATTTTGCGCTTTGAACATTTTGCATGTACAAAATAAAGAGAAAAATCAGGTGACAAAACTTACAGTTGCAGAGACAATGGCTTCAATTCAAGAACTGCACAGCTAAGATTTTGCTGGCATTGAGTATGGCAATGGTCAAAAAAATTGCATGTGCGCATGAACTTAGGGGCTGTATCATAACGAATACATACAAGGTGGTTGAATGCGGTTTGCACAGCTGACCTCAGCTCTGGCATTTCCCAGCTTCTGCACGTCTGCCTCTGCAATCCCACCAGTGACTTTTATCATGACTCGCTGTACGTAATTTCTCACAAGACCCCTGTTGTATCCCTGGAGCAGCCTTGCCAGCTGGAGTGAGGGAGTCTCGGCAAAAAGACGTAAACTGTACTAGGGTGAGTGCAAGAGGGCTCTTGGTGGCACTGGTGAAGTAACTGGGCTGGCCTTCCCAAAGGTAAATGTTCCCATTGCTACCAAATCATATCGTTACCAATAACTGACTTGAAAGAAAGACCAAGACCATGCCAGCAGAAAGGGAGGCAGCAACAGGCAGAATCTTTGCTAAGTTTTGGCAGCCAGGACATGAAGCCAATTTCTAAGCCTCCCAAGGAGAGATTTTTTAGCGTGTTTTAATGTGTTTTCTTTTTAAAAAATCCAACGCTGCAGCCCTCTACTGTGCTTGGAGTTGGACTAGTGATTAACAAGCTATTGCTAATCTGTACAAGCTATTGTTCCTAATACTTTGAAAGGAGAGCATGTGTAGCAATTCAGCTTGTACCATTTCACAATAGAAGAGATTTTTATATGAACTAATGTTTTTACTGTGGGCAATCAAAATAAGGAATATAATCGAATAATTCACAGTAAATGTGGTCAAAAGTATTCCTATATGTGTTCTCAAAGAAGAGGAAAAAATACGAAATATTTTCTAGTGTGAAAAACTGTAAAGAAAACAAGTTGGAAAAAAACCATAGAAAACATTTCATCAGTGTACTGAAACAGTAATAAAAAATAAAATACTTTCATTGATCCTAGAAAACATTGCAACACTGAGGAAAATACAGGCTTCAGCGGAGCCTGCAATTCTCATAGGCTCTTGTAAGTATAGTTATAATTTTCCTTCTCTCAATGGGTGGTACAGGACAAAGGAGAGGAAGGTGTGTAGGCAGTAGCAGAGGCAGAGTTCATATCTTCACAAATATGAAATTACCCATGCCATGCCCACAGAGGAGTCCTGTGGACGTTTGACTTCATTAAATCCTGCAGGACTGAGGGTTGTGGCATGGTGCCCTGGAGCACCTCGCTGATGCCTGCCTCATGCAGCCTGCAGTCTCTTTGAGCTTATTCCCTGCATCTCCTGCGGAGAGGCGACAGTCGCAGCCCTGCCTGTGGCCAGGATGGCAGTCAGGGACTGGAGGAGGTGGTGTTCCCTGGCCAGCACCCTGCTTACACAGCCGGCATTGAGTCAAAGCATTAAAGCATGCAAATTTGGGATGACGAAAGGCCATTCTTTATCAGTGAACCTTTGCATTGTAGATCAGGCAAAGAGGAAAATCAAACTTGGTTTTCCGCAGTGTCCTAATCACTGCTTTGAGGACTGATGAGGGCCATGTTCTTACTTTCACTGCCTTTGAGAAAGAAGTCCAAAACTCGGTGTGACCCAACCTTGAAAAACTGATTTCAGCATCTTCATTTTTTCCTGTGTTATTTAGCTTTGCTTACCAAAAATGTTTGTTGAATTCAAGCGGAATATACAAAGAGCTTTTAGTCAATCAAAACTACATTTTCTGGAGGATAAATGATGCATCAGAAATAATTTCCTGGTCCTACTCTGGATCTGTTGTCTGCTATGGGGCAAGTTGTTTACCTTCTTGCTACTGTTCTTAAACTGTCTGGCAACACATCATATTTCTTAACAGCTTACAAACGACTCAAATAAAAAAAAAAATTTAATTTGGCAAACAGATTACAAATAAGCTTTTACATTATCTGAATGGTTCTAAAGCCAACCCACATGGTTCTAAGTGATTTGTCTAGACAATGGGTGCGTCAAGCCTTTTATCCATTCTTTTTTATACAATAATCGGTTCTGCTCAGTTAAGATTTTATTTTACTTTACCAAATTGAATGCCTTTCATTACTATGTGCTGTTTAATTTAACATTGTGTTGACATTTTGCATACTAATTCACTTTGCTCAGGGTAGAGCCATAAGCCCATTCGAACAACGTGATATGTACAACACAGATTCATTGTACATACTAGTAGTGTCCTCAAAGGCGAGATTACAGAATCCAAGATATCCCATTCAGCAAAAAAAAAAAAAAAGGCTAAGAAGATGAAAGGCAGTTCAGTGATGAATGGGAAACACCGCTGCTGAGATCTTTCTTTATTACCATTCTGTGGCATTTTCAATTGTTCTGTCCCAATGAGTAATGAGGACTTCATCGCTTTTGCTAAGCTCCACTGCAAATTGCTCTTGTGATTAACACAGGTTAATCTCAGGACAGGCAGGGGCTCCTGGTTCTGGCGATGGGAAGATTTCAACCATGCTCTGTAGTTACGGGGAATTCTCTTGGGTGACCTTGAGAAAGGAGCCCCTGCCTATGCCAGCAATAATGTTAAACCTTCACTTAATGGAAAACATCTCCCATGTGCTCTAGCCCTAGTTTGAACTCCTCAATCCTCTTTAATCTTTTCTTTAGGCTTCTGTGCACAGTTAGTGAGACTACGCAGTAACAGAGCGTACAGCTGAAAGACCCACCACCCACCTGGCTGGGATAGCCACCGTTACATTTCATCACAAATCACTGGGACACATGCCACAAATGTGCATAAAAACTCCTATCCCAACAGAAAGTTTGTGATTACGGTAAAGATCAGAGTAGAAACCACGGTGCCTCCTGCTCTTCAAATCTAAAATTGTGCCAAGTCATGCTAAATAATCTAGTATTTAGCTAGTCTTATCAAAAAAAAGCTAGTCTTATCAAAAATAGCTCAAATCTTGAAGCAATTTTTCCAGATTTCCTCTAGCTTGCAGCAAGCATGGATACTATCACACATTTGGAGTCAGGTGCTATTTGCAAACATCCCCATAAATGTGACCAGAATACATAACTATCAGTTCTTATGCATCCAAACAGGAGGGGAATTAATTACCTATATTTGGAAATGGGCTTTGCAGCTTATGGACAAGGTTTTAAAAGCAATTGGCAATGTCTTGTCATAGAGGGTTTACCTTTGGCTTATTTGAGAACAGAGCTGGATACAGTAATATTAGGACCATAACTATATTGTACTTACACTGGTGGTGTATTGAAGGCAAAATCAGGCTTTTCATGTTTTATACATTTTGCAACAAATTCCTAATGTATATGCATGAAGAAATAAACGATCATGCCATGTAGCTGGGGAACTACGACCCTGCTCCCCAGCTTCATGGTCTGCTTGAGATTTCTGTTTCAGAGCTTGTGGCAAACCATTTACTAATCAACCATTTACTGTTTGTTCTTCACTCATTACTGAAAGTCTACTTTTTCCTTGATAGGATTGATTAATAGTAATTAATTTTAACTAGACCTGTACAGAATGCAGAATATTTTCTAGGAATTTCTAATATTCTGACATTTCATTGAGATATAGGAGGAAGAAAAAAGTAATCCATATTTTAAAATTTTCCCTGTAACAGCATGTCAAACAAATCTAAATATAGGACACCAGAATCTTTAGTTTAGCAACACTGAAATTTTACATTGTGAAAATGTTTATATACTGTATATCAAATAAAACATTCTACTATTGTGTTATAAATACAATACAAGTACAATACAAGGCCAAAATAAAAAGAATTGAAATGACAAACCACAATTAAACATTTTAGCTACAGAGATAAATATATTTTGACACTACGAAAACAGTTTCTTTCAACATGAGGCTATATCTCAATTGTTTTTATTGCAAATTTTGGCAACTTTCAATTTAGCTGAACTGCATTTATCTGACATCAATCTCTTCTGTCAAAAAAATTATCGGTTTTATTTCCAGTGTACAACACCAGCAACTCTAACACTCAGAAGATTCTTCACTTTTCTTTGCCAGACCCTTTCTTAGAAATTAGAAATGACAGATGGGATTTGTGAGAGAAAAGGATACTTTCTGTACATACAGCCCAAGGGCAAGAGAAAAAGTCAACATCCTCCCCACGGATTTTTAGTAGCTATTGCCTTTGTTTTCTCTGTAGCCCCTCTCATCTTATTAAGCCTGAATCCTCTTCAATTGCTCTCCATGTCTATATTTTTCAAAAGGAAAGAATGTCCTTAATAAAACCTTTGGGAAGCCCAGGGGTGTGATGAAAGTGCTCTTTACATTAATCAAACAGTAACAAAGCCAATCCATTCACCATGCATGGACTCAGATCTCCAAAGCAGCCGAAAGTCTGTAAAACACCAATGAAAATAATTTATTTTGTGTCAGTATATGAATGTAATGAAAAATAGAATTAAGATCTTGTGAAAAAATCTTTCACTTGTCCAACCACAACTAGTTTCTAACTGCAGCACTGCCATATTAATACCTTGCAAATGATACAATTATAAGCCCAGAACAAAAATTGAGATACCTCGCACATGACACATCTCTATATGTTTAAACCCTCTGTACATTAATATATTTTTGATGGAAACATCTGAATTTCATCTTCTGGAAACTGGATTATTCTGCAGCCCCATAGCAGAATGGTCCACCGCCCCTGCATATCAGTTTAATGATGTGTATCAGGCTTGGAGAGTATTTAAAACTCCCTCTGTATTCATTCCTCAATGTACACTTTGAATATTAGCAATTTGAATACTGCTGTTAATTCCTCAGTTCTTCTCTTTTCCAAATTTGACTGTGAACAAGTTGGTACTGGCGGGTTTTTGGACTAAAATCTAACATTCCATCAAAATGGGTGATTTTTGACAAGCTTATAAAATATACAATCGTTGCACATGCATAGTGGAAAATGCTGTTCTTTAACTGAGTTGTTACTTAGGTTAATAACAAGCCTGCTGTATCTCATAAGAATTCTGTATTGGGTTACTCATTGATGGTAGTAAGTTGGTTTTCAAAGGATGCCAAAGCTCCTAAATCAGCATTTCAAAAAACAGGTAAACATTCTGTAGACTGTAAGTGCAGAACATAAACACAAATGGGTCCTGACAGCAACTCACCTCAACTTGCTGCATATTTCAAATAACTAAGAAAGTGATATCCCTTCTCTGTTTACCATAAACTCATTACAAAGACTTCTCTCAATTTAAACACAGGAAATTATTGCAGTCATTTCGCTCTTTTTCCTGCTCACAAATTGCTTGCAAGCTGATTCTGGTTTTCCTCAAATATATTCACTATATTTACTTATTTATTGGTATTACAATTATGCATGAAAATACAATTTAATCTTTTTTTTAAATGTAGTTGGGAATTATTCCAGCAATGAGCAAGAAGCAGCCAAGAACGAAGAGCAATCAAGAGCAGAGACAGGACATTCATACACTAATACCTTTTATCCTGTAATATTTCTTTCATGAATAACAACCATTTTGTCAGCTTGTAAACAAACTCCATGTGAGTGTGTGTCTGCAAGCAGTAAGCAAAAGGGAGATATATGGATTATTCCAGTGGCTCTTTGGAGTCAAACAAATGTGGATGAATAAATACCTCTAAGCCCAGCACATTTTAGACTTGAGTCATTAGAAATTCCAGGTCATGAGGATGAATGTGAAAATACCCATCTGAAGTTGCCCCCGGGACAGCACAGTACCCCGGAGGATGCAGCCTGCCTCACACCCATCGCTGGGCTCCTGATCCAGTTCTGCAGGGTCCTGCTCCACAAGGACTCATGTTTTACCACTGTTCCCCATTTGAAAGGGGACTTATGCAAAGTGTTTGACACTGTCCTGCATGACGTCCTGGTCTCTAAATTGGAAAGACACGGATTTGATGGATGGACCACTCAGCGGATAAGAAACTGGCTGGATGGTCATACATCCCATGCAAAAATACAAGCTGGGCATAGAATGGATTGAGAGCAGCCCGGAGGAGAAGGACTTAGGGGGTATTGGTTGATGAGAAGCTCATAATGAGCTGGCAATGTGTGCTTGCAGCCCAGAAGGCCAACCATATCCTGGGCTGCATCAAAAGAAGTGTGACTGTTGTAGTAAAATTGATATTAACTAGAAAAATGAGATGTAAAGTGTAATTGAAGCAACTAAGGAAACCCGCTGCTGCTAAAGTTCTCTATACAGCCCCAACCCGATTTAATTATTTATCTAATATTAAAATAGAGAAATAGTAACTGGACATGATTTATCTGTGATTCAATTAAGGAACTAACCACTAGACAATGTAGCTTTGTTGATAAGTAGGATATTCCTGTCAAGAGGGTGATGAACTGTAGGCCTGGTCAGCAAACCGAGAAAACCTCCTGGAACTGCCGAGATTAGAGGAGAAGTAGGTAAAAGGTAATTTCAGCAGGGGGAGATTGCGACCACTGACTCATTAACCACCTACCCAGATGACACCACCTACTCAAAAGAGAGCAATGGAAGAAGACAGAGCGCACACTAATTTACATAGGAAGCGAACAAATCTTGA